>BGZK01004999.1:0-10417 GCA_005406025.1 Eumeta japonica | reverse complement strand
CTTTTTATTTTAGATCTATATTTTTGTACAATTTTGCTGACGAATTTAATATTGCGTTTTTAATTTCCGCTTCACCGACTTTTCCGCGATTGCAATTGAAACGCACACATAATATATTAAGTTAAAACTGGTTCAACGAATAGTTATTTTATAGTTTTAATTTGCGTTTTATTATAGCTTCACTCGTTGTACTGTTTGGCTTTAATTTGCTACCGGACGCATATACACATATCTGTATACAATATCTACATATATACGATATCTTTTCATTAAATTTTATTACTTTTAACAAGTTACCTTTATTTTAAAACAAATTATTTTTGTATTTAAATTTCTCTTAATTATTTGTTATACTTTTCAATATTGTGTGTATGCACAGAACGCCCTCTCGAACTTTACACATGACTTTTTCGAATAAACTTAAGCACGAAATGACGAAGCAGTCAGTTTTTCACAAAATAAATCTGACTATAAGCGAAAAAGAGATAACAATAAAAATATTTGGTTTAACCTGCTATCTCTTTTCTATTAAGGTGAGTTGGTGCGCATGTACAGTTTAGGATTCACTGTTATTTTCTAAGGTTATCGTTATCGAAATATTGTCATTACTGCGACGATGAAATATACACAGAGATTTGCCTATCGATCAGTGTGGCCATCTTGCCATATTCGTGTATAGTTTAGAAATGTTATTAGATGTTCGTTTTATGTACAAAAATTTTCGTATTATTTTTAAATTAAATATTTTTGTTAAAAACATTTCGTGAAAAATTGTATGATATCTTAAAATGTGTTGTACATAATTTTCAAATTATAATTTCTTAAATACTTTTATTTTATGAGTTGAGTTTTAATGTGAAGCTTTAGGTCAATTTTTATATAATATGTTATTTGCCAATATTTCGCTCTCCTTCGGATAGCTTCTTCAGGGCAGAAAATAATGTTTTTATAAATTATGTTTACAAAATTTTTGAAACAAAATGTATAATTTGTAATATTTAATATTATTTTTATAATAAGAAAGAATATTTTCTTTGATATATTGAATTATAATGTACTCTAATGAAAGAGGATATTATTCTTTCAAATGATTAATTCATTGTTAATATTATTGTTGTTTTTGTATTGATTTTTTACATGTTAATATTTTGAATATACATATGTACATATATACATATTTGTTTGAGCGGGAAATTGTTTTCTTTTAATAAGTCATATGTATTGATGTATGCATGATAAAAATTTTTTCAAAAAAAAAAAAGGTTTAATTATATATGTATGTATGTATGTATATATTTTGTTATTTAAATAAATTTTCATTTTTTCATTCATAAAAATTTTCATTCATAAATTTGTATGTATGTATGTTTGTGTTTTTGTTTGTTTTAAAATTTTTCAAAAATTTGTAAACATAAATATGTATGTATGTATGTGTTTTGTTTCAAAATTTTGTAAACATAATTTATAAAACATTATTTTCTGCCCTGAAGAAGCTATCGAAGGAGAGCGAAATATTGACAAATAATATATTATATAAAAATTGACCTAAAGCTTCACATTAAAACTCAACTCATTTAATAAAGAAGGGTCGAACAAATCAAATATCATACTTTTATTTTAATAGAATTTCTTACAAATATATGAAGTTAACCCTTTCAGGCAAATTTAGATTTTTACGTTTACAAAAATTTGCAGCAACAAAGTACATTGGTTTTCAAGGCGAATGGAATGGACTAAGAGCCACTTTCTAATAAATTTACCTTGACAAATACGAACAAAGAGCAGCAAGAATATGACAGCTCAAAGTATTATACCATCATATGTCATTATGTCCTTGCTAGTGTTGTACCATCACGATTACCTGATTACACTTTGTGGCGAGAGCTGTTCCCAGAGCAAGGCAATTTAATTACAATTTGAACGCAAGCGAATTTGCCTTGAAAACCAATGAATTTTGTTGTTGTAAATTCTTCCTGAGAATGCCAGGATATAAATTCGCCTAGATTGGTCTGCTGTTTGCATTTACAAGAAATTATGTTAAAAACAAACAAAAAATTAAGAAAGCATAATATATAATTTGTAATTGTTCCTTCACATTTTAAAATATCAAAAAAAGTTAAATATTTACATTAAAATTGGGGCGAAAATTATTCTAGACAAAACATAAAATGTTGACAGCCTAAGAATAAAAAATCTGCAAGAAGACATTCACCTGAGCTGTTAAGTTTGCTTGTCATAAATTTGCCTTGCCCAGAGATATATTGTATGTACTTCTATTTTACCAAGTAAACAATTAGGCAAGCCGGCGCGAATTGCATCAACATTTTGTGCTTATTAAGGCTTTTTATTGACAAATTACTATGCAAATCCTGCGAACTAAGTAAACTTTTCTATAAAAGAATACAGTCAAATAACGATAATTCATACCACGATATATTGTAATAGAAACATGGAAAGAGTGATTTTTGGTTCACTGAATTTTTATTTATTTTTACTGAGTTCTTGCCTTTACTTATGGTAGTGTATAAAATCAGTTTGTTACATGAATAACAAAAATTGAATTGCACGCATAAAATTCTCTCGGTTTAACAAAACATCCATTTTGATATACAAGTGGAAAATCCCGTTAATTTGGACTTATTTTATTTTAACCCAGTTAAATTGAAAACCGCTATAATTCGTAACATCCCTTGCGACTACAAATTATCAGGTTGACCTTTATATTATAAATTTCTATGAATATCAAATGACAAGAATTTAAAACTTGATTTTTCCTTGCTGAAAATACAGATTTGTTGACAATTCCATCTTTATATACATATATATATATATATATATATATATATATATATATATATATATATATATATATATATATATATATATATAGATATCAGTAGAGTTGTAATAATCTGCCTAAAAGATATAGCAAAGCAAAAAAAAAAACAAAAAAAACTTAAGCGCGGTTAACGCTGTTTTCTCAAAGTCTGATTAAATTTTTAATTCGAACTAACCATCAGTTAGACAACAATGTATTTTACAATGTGTGATTAACTGTTAATCGCCATTATTTAATTATAAAGTTGATGTTAATGTAATGACAACTACCGATAAATAAAGGTTGGATTTTGTCGACTAGATTTCACTGTGTGCTATTATAATTTGAAACCTTAAATATTCATGTAATTCGTTAAACGTTGATGTATGTAGTTATTGTAACATTTTAAACTTCAAATTACGGAAACTTGTTGCCAAATGCGTCTATTGGTGTGTTATGAAAACGGACACTTAACAAATCAGTACATACAGACGTTTTCATAAGCACCTATGTACATATATTTTGAAATATTGAATTATAATAATCAGCTCGAGCGAAATAAAAACTAAAATAAAAAAAATACTTGAACTAATAAAAATAAGGTTTAAATTTAAAAATATTTTTATAAAAACTGCGTTTGTTGATAAATTTTCCAAAATATTTTTAAAGAAAGCGCAATTTACAATTTAAAATTGACAACCACATGCATTTAGGCAATAAATAACACTGATCCAGTAATTTCGATAATGCTGTTTGCATACATAGATTATTAAAACTCATTACAAAAATAAATAAATAATATGTAATTATACATAATAAAAACCCCCAAAATGCAGTTTAAGAAGTTTATTTTTGCTGAATGTAGGGTTGCCTTTTAAACGTTTCATTATATGTATATTAAGAAGGAATTCTTTCTAAACGTCAGAAGTGTGCACTATTAATCGTAAATAAATGAACCGAGTGCTGCTATAGTACATGTATGTACTTCTTACAGAATGCTGTTGTTAGTGATTAAATGTTGGTGAAACGCAAACGATTGGTTAAAAAGTGAATGCTAACAAAATTGCCAATATGTAGTTAATGTTTCCTAAATCTCATTTATGCAGACTTCATAAAAAGCAGCGTATGTAAAATAAGAGCCTTACAATTTTTGTCAAATATTCAATAACTCCAATTAACTTTATTCCCCTAATATTTTTGTGAGCACCATTAACTTTATTAACGTAATGGATTATTAGAAATATTATAATTATAACTATAACATAATTTCTTCTAAATAAACCGCTAGTTTTCATAAAATTTGAAACAGTACATTATTTGTTTTGAAATTACATAGTTTTAGTTATTCTGCTGTGAATGTGGTATTAATAAAATTCCAAAAAGCAATGCGTGCATGGTCATAAAATATTAGTTCATTCATTTCGTTTCTGAAGAGTTCAAATGTATAATTTTTTCTTCCAATTTTTGTGAACGAACCTCAAATCCTATTTCTTCTCCGTAGAGGCGGCCAAATAACATTCTGTTATTGCCATTCGTCCCCATCGACAACTAGTCCCAAAGCTTCTGAAGAAGTGAGATACACATGACCTATTCCCATTCTTTTTCATTTTTAACATTTTCTCCGGTATTGATTAATTCCGTATGAACATGATCAATGAAAACAATATCGTTTTGAGTTTTGAAAATTAAGTGGTATATAAAAATATTAATACATATTGATTATAAATTTACAATTAAAATTTTATTAAAAATTGTTAAGTTAATTTAGGTGATTTCAAAGCTATATTTAAGATCAAATCGTTGATTTCGTTAGGTTTACTTTAGTCTATAAGTTGCAATAATGTTCAAATTTCACTTGTAATTTTTACTAAATTGTTTTTTTCTTTATTTTATAAAGCAGAGAAAAGCAAATATATTTTGAAAATAAGGGGTTATTTTTAAATACTGTATGCAAGTATGCATGTATGACATTTGTTTCTAAATTTAAATTTTGCACTCGCTGCTGATCTTATAGTTTTAAACGTTTATTTATATTTATTTATTTTTTCAGTATATACATACCTACGTAGGTATGTATGTTGATAACACTTTTATATGTAAATTAATACTAGTTGCAAATGGGGGCAGGAATCAATTTCATAATTATTTGTTGTTTCTATCTCTGTTGCTATTTATAAGAATATACATGTACATATATTTCTCATTGTATGATACGTATGTAACTAATAATCTTCTGCTTATTGAATTTTTATTAATTTAATTCAAAGTTTATATATAATTTAATTTATTATTCACTTAAATGTTTTAATAAGCTTTCTAAAGCAAAAACATAAAGTCACTTGTCGTTATTTAAATACTAAATTCGAATTCAGTATTTTGGTACATACACACAAGCACATGCGTATGTGCATACTTGTGTGTGTATAAATAATACATTATTTTTTCCTAAAGATGATTTTTTTATGTTTCAATAAATTAAAATATGTAAAAATCCAGAAATTAAAAAACGGCTTAGAGTTAGTTTCTACATTAAAATTACATAATATGTATATGTATGTACATGGTATGTACATATATGTTGAAAATTGGGGGAGCAACGATACACCATTTCTCATTTGAAAACTTAGGTATTTCTGTGCTATTTTCTTTAAATTTGGGTAGAATAAAAAAAGAGAAGAAATAATCTCATTATGTATTCTGTTTTGCGATTTTTTATTCTGCTTTTAATATGTTATTTCTCATAGTTGTCATGCAAAAAGAAAAAGAGTTGATAATTGAATATTTTGTTCAAAAGACGCCAAAGAAAACATATAAGAAGTATCGGTATATCCAAAGTAAAATATCGCCGATATCGATATATCGGAAAATTAGAAGTATCGCCGATATATCGGTATCGGTTGCTCCCTAGTGAAAATCTTAATAATGAAAATTTTCATTAATTATTAATTTTATACCACTTTACTTTGTATTTATTCGTTACAACGAAAATATGTAAGTATGTACAACATGTGATACCATTAAAACCACATGCATTTAGGCAATAAATAACACTGATCTGTAATTTCGATAATGCTGTTTATACATAGATTATTAAAACTCATTACAAAAAATAAATAAATAATATGTAATTATACATAATAAAACCCCAAAATGCAGTTTAAGAGTTTATTTTTGCTGAATGTAGAGGTTTTTTAAACGTTTTATTATATATTAAAGAAGGAATTCTTTCTAAACGTCAGGGTGTGCAATAAAATGTTTGTTTCTTCGTTAAAATAAGATAGATTATGTCTCTGCTGATATGTGCATGAATACACGCACATACATATGTGCGAATACATATATAGAACTTACATTAATACTAGAGCACCTGATACCGATATATCGGCGAATTTTCTAATTTTCCGATATATCGATATCGGCGATATTTTACTGTCGATACGCCGATACTTCTTATATGTTTTCTTTAGCGTCTTTTGAACAAAATATTAAATTTTCAACTCTTCTCTTTTTGCAAGACAACTATGAGAAATAACATATTAAAAGCAGAATAAAAAATCAAAACAGGATACATAATGAGATTATTTCTTCTCTTTTATTCTACCCAATTTTAATGAAAATGGCGCAGAAATACTTAAGTTTTCAAATGAGTTCTGTCGCATCTGAGAGACCTTTTTCACTGCAGGTCTGTTTCAAACGGATTTAAGAAATCGTTTATCTTCGCAAAA
Organism: Eumeta japonica; assembly: GCA_005406025.1. NCBI lineage: Eukaryota > Metazoa > Arthropoda > Insecta > Lepidoptera > Psychidae > Eumeta > Eumeta japonica. The sequence continues at coordinate 3,874 of BGZK01004999.1, read as the reverse complement.
TTTGAGAACACTTTGTTCTTTACTATCTTATTAATATCAATTTTCAATATTAATAATTTGCAATGTTGTTTTAATAAATTTAATTTAATTTTAACAAGATCTCAAATTCAATTCGATTTCTTTTACATCTTATTATTGTCAATTTTAAATCTTGAGTAAACCTAAGCTTAATGCCATCGTTATTTTGTAAAATCATAAATATTGCAGACATTTTGTTGTTTAAAAAATTTAAATTTTATTAACTGAAACTGAAATGTATTGAAAATTTTGATGATATGAATGGCTCATTAATAAACACTGTTCTTTTTTATAATAGAAGAATTACTCTATTTAAATTTGGTTAATTTTTACTTGAGCTCAATTTCAGCAAGCGTATCGGTATCGGCGATATTTATTTTTGAGTATCGGTATCGGATCGGCGAAATGGCGTATCGTTTCCCTAATTAATACATACTCATAATTTAACTTATAGCAAAATGAGTATTTATGCTTATGCTATATGGTTTATTAATTAAATGCAATATTATTAAAAGTTATATTTATGTAATTGCTTTTTTCCAAACCATTAAATGCAAGTCATTCATCTTCACTTTTTAACGACTTTTCGATAAAAAAAAAATTAACTTCAATTAATCATATAGAAAGTCTTCTTAATTGAGAGGAAAAAAGTAAAAATCTAATAAATTTAACTTAATGAATCAGCCCGTTTGTATTCAAGATAACAAATCTTAAAATTTAGTGCAGTTTATTCCTTCAAAAGTCGTGTTGAAACGGTTTTGCATTTACATTCAAGCTTATTTTTAACAAATTTTCAATCCTTTATGCTTACATACACATATACATACGTATGTATATCCGTTAACAAACGATAGCTAATGTTAATTGCAACATGTTAATATCGGCTTAAAAGAGATATTTTTCCACACTTTTTTTATTATAATTTTCCTTGTAGTAAAATCTTTGGTGAGAAAAAGTTATTTTTGTAGTTAAGCAGTGTGTATCATGTACATACTTATACAAATGTAACCGAATTAATGCTGGGCTCTAAAAATCGCGGCACAAGTCGAATTAAGATTAAGGCAGTTTCTTGTGGGCATTGCATTTGTGTATGTAATGCTTAAAACAACAAATGCAATTAAACGATGTTTTAATAATATATACATGTATGTAAGTCGAACAGACTTAAAATTTAAGCTTCTACACCTAAAATTATATCTTAATAAAACATCGAGGTCGCAATCTTTTTATTAATAAGAACTCACCAAAAGAAATATGCTGTTATCCCTAAAGTAACTTAAATTTTAATCGTTAATAACTGATCAACTATTCAAAAATAATGAAAAATAAAATTAAAGTTTAATAAATTTTAATATCACGCCAATAAAATATTATAATTTATAATTATTAAATATTTCAAAATTATAAATATAAGATTTATAGGGTCTTCTCGTCTTTTAAATAAATTTTAGCTCTTTAATTATTTTTAATATTTAACTAACATACTTACATATTTTAAAGACGTTGTTTGCTATAAGGGTTTGTGTCTGTGCTTGTGTGTGTGGTATGCAGATATTTTAATTTTCGAATTAACATTTTGATACGTCTGAAAGTTTGATTTAAAAATAGGTATTTTAATTACAATTTTAATTTGGGTTTATTTGTTTTTTAGTTTACATATATTAGAAAAGTTATGGTCTAAAGTGTTTTACTTTCTTTTATATGTATATATTTTTATGTTTGACAGTAAAATTGAAGTTTAAATCTAAATTAACTGTTTTGAGGGAAAAAGATTGTTTTAAGTTTTAATCAGTTTTATTGTTTCAAAGTACTTTTAATGAAACTCTCTTAATCACCATATATATATATATATATATATATATATATATATATATATATATATATATATATATATATATATATATATATATATATATATATATATATATATTTCATATTTAAATACGTATATATATGTATACATATAAATATAACTGGTTTTATTCTTTTATGTTAAGACTATCATGCAAAATTAGAAAATTATAAATTTACACCTTATTATTTGTACTAGGTTGCTAGCAAAATCACTCTATTTTAAGGCTTTAAAACTCATCTGCTATTTCAGTACTGTTTATAAATTGTGGGAAATCCGCAATTAACTCAATAAAAATATATTAATGATCGTTTCATGAAATATGTGAAGCGTTCCATTGATTTAAGAACGAAAACCTATACTTTTTTAATTCTGTTCCTTAACTTAATAAAAGGTTGTAGGCTTCTATGAAATGCTAAACGCGTTTATTAAATATATGCATACATTCGTTAATCTAATAAAAACAAAACATTATTTTAACGATATACAAAATTTATGTTTGTTTGTTTCCTACACTACAAGGATTTTGTCAAGCGTATTGAAATTTAATGATTTTCTACGTACAATGCGATCGTTGTTCTTGAATTAATAAAAATCAAAAGTTTGTAACAATTCAAGGTTTATAATTAAGAACTCTCATTGAGATATGCACTCAACAAAATCGTACCTCTTATTTATCAGTAAGTTGTAATAATGGCTCTATGTCCATATTTTGTAAATGTCAATAGAGTTGAAAACTGTTGTATCTTCTATTACCTCTAAAAGCAAAAATTTAATTGAATAGAAAAACGTTACAGTACTATATTTAAAAGCATGAAGACAACGATAAAAGTAGATTTTACAGTAGATAATGATTAATTACATCTTTCAATAATATGTATAATGAACTACACATATGTATTAAATATGAATCCAATAGCATTAATATACAATGAATTTTCATTCACTAATCATGGATTTTAATTATTGTTTGAATGTAAACGAAATATATTTCGTGAATATGCAATTGTGGTGGTCAACACTTAAAAAGATAAGAAAATATAGATTAAGAAATACAGCCGGATGTGTCATATCCGCTACGGCAATCTTAAGCACCTTAGCTTCGAACTTAGGCTTAAACGGTGGTATGCCTGTCGCAATGAAATAACTATAACTGACGATACAGGTGCATGGAGCATTCTTATTCAAATGTACAATATTTTGTCGTTGTGGATGGTATTTTTATGTATTCAATACTTTAAGTCTTTAATGCATACTTTATTTATGCATCTTTGAATTGATTACAGCACACAATTTTTAGGAAAACCTCCAAAAGTATTTCAGAGGTTTCAACTTCAACGGATTTGCAAAATAAAGCTGTGAAAGTATGACACACTTTACAATAAATTTGTGCATCACTGCTAGTGCATGGTAATCTATTTTGATTAAACGATAAAGATGTAATATCAAATATCAAGAACAAACTTAAACTCTGTCAATGAAAAACAGACCGTTAAAATTTCTAAGTAAAGGAGGCGGTTTCGCATACTATACTGCATAAAATAGTGCGGCAAGTTTTTGAAGTAAGCATGTACAACCTTATTTGAATGTTACTAAACTCACTTTTAAAACATTCGCTTATCAGGCCTGTAACTGAAATTGTGTGAAATGATTTTGACAACGAATTTCCATTTCGATCGATCAGAAATTAAAAAGAAATAATATTTAATTCGTATTTCCATTTTTTTGGGAATTTCCATTTTAAAATGGTTCTCTGACTGACGTTTATTTTTGCACTACCATTTTTCGAAATCTCAGGTTAGTTGTTTATGAGCATGCGACGACTCACTGAGCTTCCGCCAGCATCAGTAAATGGAACGATTCAACAAAACAAAAGTTTAATTTTAATATTTAGCTAAAACTCAGTTTAAAACACAATACATTTTATTGAATTACTAATGTTAATGAATGTATGTATATTCAAAAATATTTGTTTCATTCAAAGCATCGATTTAAAGAAAACCA
>BGZK01004998.1:0-10420 GCA_005406025.1 Eumeta japonica | reverse complement strand
GGAGAGCAAAATATTAAGCAAATAATACATACATTATATTAAAACTGACCTAAAGCTTCATATTAAAACTCAACTCATGTTATACATACATATAATTTCATTGCTCAGCTTACCTGAATTTGTGAAGCATGCAAATCCATGGTTATAATGTGATCTGCACCGGCCACTGTAGCATATTTGCAACCAATTTCATGAAATGGGGGCGCGACTCTAAATAATAAAGAGAAAAAAAAACATAAATTTTAATAACTTTTCATAAAAGAATTAGTTTAACTTTTATTTAAAAAATGTATACATGAGATAACTGTTAATGTAAAATGATTGATATTGGCTAATTAAAAATAAATATCATCTTTTTTTTATCACGACAGATGGCAAAACCGCGCTGACAATGATGACTGACCAATGAAAACCATGAAAACTTTATAACGTCCCTTATTTTTTTTTTTTTGTTTTTAGTTGCTTAGCATCCAGCCGGAACACATTTTGTCAAGACAAACGTCAACTATTATTTTAAGCACAAACGTTGCTTCATAGTATGTATGCATGTTTTAAAATTTTAAAAATAAATTATATTTGCAATATGTAAAAACCGAGATGCAACTTCACACCATATTGGTTTTGTTTCAACTAACTGTCTAGTTTGGATATCAAGACCAGTTACCACATACATAAGTGGCATCACTGTTAAAGTAGAAGGTTCGAAACGTGCGCCATTTTTTTTTTTAACTTATTTATTTGGGTTTTAAATCAATTTTATCGTCATAACGTTCTACTATACATAACGTTCATTAATATATATATGTATATGTGCATACATATACACAATTTTATAGTTTTCAATTTCTACTACTTTCGGTTTTTATTTATTTTTGTTAACCAACCCTCAAATACATAGAAAAGTTGGTAAGCGTTTGGTGTTGTGAGCATTGCAACTCCATTTTGAAAATGCACTTTTGGCAGAAGAATGTAAAAAGCGTTGCCATTAATCCAGCGTTTAAGCTTTTGTATTTAGAAATTTTGCACACAACAAGGCAAGTTTATAACAGGCAAGGCGAATTATTCATCACCCGGTCTTGACAGCTCAGTTTGTAACATGCTACTTACATTTTGCTTAGCTAAAATGACTTGTTGATTTTATTTTATTGCTGTATTGTTCTAGGAAAAAGGCCACCTTGTAATAGAATTCGCCTTGACCAGCTTGACTTGATATATCGTCTAATTTCTATATCAAAATTACTTGATAAATGGTATTGTTGAATTTTTTTAAAATTTTCATAGATTCTGTCCAAATAATTAAAGCAAAATGAAAGCATCAACTATAAATCAATTAAAGTGTCAGTATTAGTTGTTATCAATTTGCCTCGCTTATTGAAGAATTCGTTTCTAAACAAGCTGTCAAAGCTTTTATATATTAAAATTTAAGCGACTTTCTTGTCAAGTGGCCTAGTCAGCGAGTTCTTCTTAAGCTATGCTGATTCTCTTTAATTCGCCGGAAAATTAGTTGTGTGAATTTCAAAACGAATTTCAATACAAATTCTTAAAATCCAATGTATTTTGTTGTTGCGAATTCTTCCTGAGAATGTCAGAATCTAACTTCGCCTAAATGAGCCGGCTGCTTGCACTTATGAGAAATTGTATTAAAAGCAAAATAAATTAAGAAATTAAAATGCATAACTTGATTATAATATATAAAAATGCCTTCACATTTTAATATGTATATCAAAAAATTTTCACACAAAATCTTTATTTTTTACCAACAATATTTACATCTAAAATGCGCGAAAATTTTTGTAAACAAAGCATTAAATTTTGACAGCCTGAGAGTGGAAAAACGCGTAAGAAGAAGACAGTCACCTGAGCTGTTAAGTTTACCTTGTAGCGAATTTGCCTTGTGCAAATTTGTTAATCTGGGTCTAGGCGAATTCATTAGAAAGTGACCCTTTCAGCACATATGTTTATTAGCTGAGTTGAACCAAACTGTCATTCTCTTTGTATTTCGTTTGACAGATTGGTGCCATCTTACAAAAAAAATACTTTTGACTGTGCGCGAATTTACACGAGATATACTTTACTCTCGTTTAAATTGTCCTAAAAGAAAGTAAGGAAATGCGAGTAGAATAAAACATTTATCTGAGCTGTTGAGATCATCTGCTAATTATTTCGACTAGAAATTAAAATGCTTGAAAATTAGGGATGCAACGATACGCCATTTCGCCGATCCGATACCGATATTTAAAAATAAATATCGCCGATACCGATACGCTTACTGAAGTTGAGCTCAAGTAAAAATTAACCAAAATTAAGTAGAGTAATTCTTCTATTATATAAAAGAACAGTATTTATTAATGAGCCGTTTATATTATCAAAATTTTCACTACATTTCAGTTTCTAAAATTCAAATTTTTAAACTACAAAAAATCTGCAATATTTATGATTTTACGAAAAAAAACGATGGCATTCAGTTTAGATTGGCTCAAGATTTAAAATTGATATTAATAAGGTGTAAAACAAATTGAATTTGAGATCATGTTAAAATTAAATTAAAACTATTAAAACAACTTTGCAAGTGATTAATAATGAAAATTGACATTAATAGGATTTTTGTTTAAAAACCGAATGTTCTCAAATTTTGCGGAGATAGACGATTTCTTGAATCCTTTTGAAACAGACCTGCAGTGGAAAAAGGTCTCTCAGATGCGACAGAACTCATTTGAAAATTTAAGTATTTCTGCGCCATTTTCTTAAAATTTGGGTAGAATAAAAAAGAGAAGAAATAATCTCATTCTGTTTTGATTTTTTATTCTGCATTTAATAGGTTATTTCTCATAGTTGTCATGCAAAAGAAGAGTTGAAAATTGAATATTTTGTTCAAAAGACGCTAAAGAAAAAATATAAGAAGTATCGGCGTATCGACAGTAAAATATCACTGATATCGATATATCGGAAAATTTTAAGTATCGCCGATATATCGGTATCGGTTGCATCTATTGAAAATATTGAGTTTAACAGCTTGGTTCAAGACGGAATTCACTGATGTAGCCACTGGCAATGAATATTCCTTGTTATTAAAAACACCTGTAATAATTTCTCTTGGTCCTAAACTAAACAAAACATATTCATGATGCAATAAGCAGATGACATCCTTTTAGCAGCTGATAATTTTTTTATGCAATTCTACTTTTACAGTTATTAACAAGTGTTGCTACATATGTTTCCCTTGTTATATGTGTTGTTGCTGTATGATATTTTACAACAACTGCTAATACTACCATATACTATATATAACTGCATTATGAATTAAGTCATCAACTGTGCTGTCTATTATAGAATTTGCCTTTTTCATATGAATGTTGACGTTTGTCTCACCAGAATTTATTACGTATGGACGCAATAAAAAAATTTTAAAATAAAACATGTAACCAAACAATAATGAAAAATAAAATAAGACAAATCACACAACTAAAACGCAAAAATATAATTTGAATTAATAATACTACTGTTCTAAATATTAATGTTACAAATAACGAGGTGCTGCAATATATTTTTGAAAAATTCGAAAAAATGCATTAAGTGCTTTTTAAAATTTATAAAAAAAAAGTGTAAATATTAAAGAAAGAAAATGCTGGTCAGCAAGTTTTATAAGTAAATAAATATGTATATGTAAAAAAAATATAGAGTTTTTCTGTTTGTTGGTAGGCATTAGGATAAAACTTTTACAAAACAACAGAATCGATATTCATAACAAAATTTTTTTTTAATTTTATTTTTCTGTAATAACTCAAAAAAACAACAACTTGTTTAAGGTGAAAAAACTTGAACAGAAGTGTACAAGTTTTGTTGGCTAAAAAACAAAAACTTTAAAGTCGCATTTTGTTTTCATTAAGAGGGACCTCTAAATAGTTCCTTAGCTACTCACAGTATATTGATTAGCTGAAAATTCTTAAAAAGATATATTAAAAAGAAAAGTAAAAAAGAAAATAGATTAAACAACAAAAGATTTAGAAATAGAAGTAAAAATATGAAAGAAAGAATCGTGCAAAATTTCCAAGGAAAAGGAGAGGGATATGGATATGGAATTTAAAAAAAATCGTATCGAGAAAGAAATTTTCAAAATGTCGTGTTGTTTATACTTTTTAATGTATATTTATAATTAGATGTTTAGCTAGTTGCACTAGAGCAAATATGATCATGCAAATGCATGTCTCTGGTCGTTAACATAAATTTAATGCTGGTGAAATATTGTAGTGAATCGAAGAATTTGCAATAAAACGGCATTGATTTGTTAGTGCATATTAGTGCAGTATACGCATATTTCTGCATATTTTGTCATAAATACATTCTTTTTTAAATACTTTTATATTTAAATAAACAAAAAAAATTGAAAACACAAAGCAGACTATATTCAACATCGAGTTTCTATCAACATCATATAACTGTCATAATCATTCATGAATGATTTGTTCTGTTACATTGATCTATCCGCAACCACATACATTAGGTGGTCCTTATTTTAAAGTTTTGGAAAATGATTCCCTGCCATAAACAAAACGTTACAACATTTTGTTTAGTTAGTTTGTCCATAAAAGTCCTTATTGGCCTATTGTCAAACTTATGAACGGCGAGAAATAAATTAGTTTAAAATTTCACCAAAATTAGCGGTTAAAAACTGCATTAAGTATCATTTTGTTTATTTTATATATTTTGAGATTAAAACATTTAAAGTCAATGAAAATCATAAAGTGATTAATCATCAACTTCTCAAAACTTTGTTCAATTTTATTGGTTACCAAGAAAAGGCAGAAGTGGTCTGCCTTAATAGAACATAGCTTATTTTCTTCCCCCGTCATTTCTTTCATCATCTACAAAGTAGCACAGAGGTGAAATACGGCTAAAAAGAGACTTAGAATTGTGCATTTCATTCACACACTGACTTTAATGTTTTGCTCTTTTACACGCAAAGAAAAAACGGTAATAAGAGATAACTAATAAAATATATATATTTCACTTATAAATTAAATTTGACACATTGTCTTTTAAAGCTTCATGAAGTGAAGCTTTTTCCAATAAAATTCTGTATTATTAAAATTTTCTTCTCAATTTTAAAAAGCGGTCTTCTTAAAAATACAAGAGTCTGTAAATTTGTTTGTGTAAATTTATTTCTGATATTTGTATACACAGAAAGAAATTCCAATACAAAATTAACATGATAAAATGTTGATTAAAATCATATTAAATTTTACAAAATAACCAACCAATTTAAAAAGATGTTAAAATTGTTTTAATGGCAAAAAAATATTATTTTAATATTATTAAAATCGTATGGGGCAAAATCATCTCCGAAATACATAAAATCAACCTTATTTTCGATAATTGTAACTAGTTTTTTTTCTGCGTATAAGTACGATGTTTTGTCAACAGTGTTTACAGAATTTAATTTAATTTTCACACTTATTATGCTCGGAACAATAGTTCGCAGAAATTTGCCAATAAGGCGAATATATTTTCCTCAAATATTAATTCATCTGAATTAAAATTAAGGATTGTCTTAAGTCAACTTAGTAGTTTTGGCAAATGGTTACAAATATATGATTTTTTTTTTAATTTTTAATAAAATCCAAAAAATCGTAAGCTTTAAGGTGGATCCGCGACAAAATCAAACTATCGCAAGAGTTATATGAGCAGAAAGTTGGTGGGCACCTCTGCTCTTAGACACATACATATGTGCATGCTTTAAAGAAAATGCAACGACAGATAGTTGCGACACTCTATAAATAAAAATACTACAGCTGTACTGAAAAACTCAAAATGTAACATTTTAATAATCATATAAAACTACTAGTACATACATACATATATTTATTAAAAATATATATAAAAACATTACCTAAAACAAATAAAACATTAAATTCACACAAAGCAAAACATTATTTCAAAATAATTATTGAATATAACACAATACACCCCATTTGGACATTAAACATGTAAAATAAAAAAAAAAAATTATAATAAAGACATCACAAGACAAACCCAATTTCTTTTGATTAATAAATTTCGTTATTGCAATGAAGCAGTTGTTTGTTCTAAATTTTTCTTTTTTCGTTGTAACATTAAAAAAAAAAAAAGAACAACAAATCAAATGTGGATAAAAATATTTTGGAAACGATTTGTTATTTTTTCAATTAATTTTAGTTTTCATTTCAAACCAAATATAAAGCAAATTTTGTACAAAATATTTTTCGAATATTTTTTGTTTATCTTTTGAAGTGCATTTCATTGCAAGAAATAAACTGTAATCTAAAATAATAAACTGAAGAAAAAATTGTTAAAATTTATTAAGTAAAAATTATATAAAGCATGCATTAATTAATAAAGTACAAAAATAGATTAAGACAAAATTAATTTAAAATACTGAGACAAGACTTTTGAAATAATTTTACACATTTTCTTGAAGATTTGTAGAATATTATAAAATAATGCTGAAAAATTATTATGATAATTATATCTTCTTCAAAATCTATTGTTAAGATTAATGATGGCTTGATAACCGAATTTTGTAAGGCAATACCGGTTATAAAGTGCGGTCTCCACCTGACATGAAAACACTAACAGAAACAGAGAAATCGTGTCACTGTCAGGTGTGGACCGCAAATGTTAATGTTTTGACGCCGTCTTAACACGGCTGTTAAGCGATCTGTCTTGAAAGCTCAGTCTTAACAGAAAATGACGTTTTAGTTTGAGAACTAGCTATTTTTTGTTATTGCAAAAGAAAGAAATCGTAGAATAATTTTCAAAAAAAGTAAATAAATTGTTAAAAATTTAAACCGCAAAGAATAATAATAAACTCGCGGCTTGTTCACTCGGTGAAAGTAGAGAAAGAATGAAAAATTATGAACCACGTGTACCCCACAATGAAAAACTTTGACTGTTTTAACAGCACGTCTTAACAGAATGACATGTCTAACATGACTAACGAGTTTTTTTTTTAATTTAATAATAATTTTGAATAAGACGGTATATCATGATATTATGTTTCTGAGATTCCCAAAATCTGTTTATGGATTCTGTACACTCAGAATGGTGTGACAGATCGGCGTTAGGCGTTTCGCTACGACACTAGTACCCCGTTTCTGTAATACTCGAATCTTGAAATTTCTCGCATGGAACGGTTGAATTGAGGCTTACATACATATGTGGACATTTGAATACATTTTTCTTTTCTTTGGAAATATGATAAAAATACTTCACTTAATAAGCACTTGCGTAGAAATCCTAAATAGCAAGAAATTGATGATTACGATTTACAATCACAAACTTGATGTGCAAGAAATCACAAAACTTTTAGCATTTCAATTCTTAAACAAAGAAACAGCTGGCATCTAAGCAATCTTGCTTGTCAGATGTTTTGAATTTTGTTTGATATTTAAAATTTTCAATACTGTCAGGAATGAAGAAATATAAATTTTGCTTATAGTGTCATAAAACACTGGACTAAAAATAGCTCTCGCATCATCTTAATTATTTTCTAAATGAGTTCAAGCTTGGTTTTATTGCCTGTTCTTAAATAGTTTTGCATCTCACTCGCTCTACTTGATTGATTTACCTCAATTAGCTGTACTGTTAGCATTTCTTTTGAGAAATTTCTTTCAAAGAAATACTCAACAGGATTCACTTTAAGTGCTTCAACACCAGATCAGACAATATTGTCTGTAAAATATGACTGGGACTGTCTAACAGTCGTCTAAATGACCAATTCTCGTTTTACAATGTAGTCAAAACTGCATTGGCATTGCTATTGGGAGTGGTAATGCTGTCAGACATCTAATAATCATGCGAACACTCTTCATTAGTATTTGGAGGTAATTGATACATATTTTAAGCTTTGTTTTTAGTAAACTTAATAACGCACTTTACAATAAAGCCACTGTCTGGAAAATAGTTTTACTGGCAGCCCTGTCACGCATATGAGCCTTTGAGTAGAATGGCAATATCTAATAATAACAGATCTGGCAACAATAATTTGGTAAATTTTTTGTCAATTTTCAGACAATAAAATTGTTTGATCGCCTTAACTGACAATTTATCTGTTTGCCGACAATGTTTTATTGTAAGGCACATCAACTTTTGCTGATCAAAGCCCCAAATCTTTGGGGCTCTAATGTATAAAGAGGTGCATGCCTGGAGCAAAACTAGGAAACACGTGTTTTCTTTTGTTTTATAAATCCATGACTTGAACAATCATACAGAGAGTTCTATATTTTATTTGATTATAAACCGATATTTTATTCGATATGTAACTGGTCTTTTATTATTCGATATGAAACTAGTATTTTATTCGATATGAATTTTGTTGTTGGCGGGACTAATTTTTGAACCGGTTTGAATTATTTTAAGTCAGATTTAATGGCTTGAACAAGTTTTAAGCCGATATTTACTATATTTTGTCAAATGGATTTCGTTAAATTTCACCAGCCCAGATACAATAAAGCAAGCGGATCAGCGAGTAAAAGCCATTCGAAAATTTGCACATTTTAAAATCACAAAAATATGTATGCTTGTATGTTTGTATTGTATATCAAATTAAAATGTTGACTTTATAAAAAAAAAAAAATAAATCAAATCTTTAAGAAAATGTGAATTATTTGAATTAACAAAACTTTAATAAAATATTACCTTTTAATTGAATGAATTCTCTAGTATTTAACATTTTATAAGTATTAATACTTTAATGTTAATGTTTATAATAAACAAAAATAAAATTTTGTACAAAATATGCTTCGAACATGAGATAGGATATTGTATATTTAAAACGCTATTTGTTAAATTATTCCCATAAAATATATTAAAATCATTGGCAAAAAAGGAAAATAATAAAATTGAAACAAATAATACCTAAATTTCCAATCGTAGTTTTACAACGTTTTTCGCCGCCATCATCTGAGAGCCAATAAAGGAAATCAAATTAAAGTTAATTAATATGAATTAATAATTTATATTTTAAAATTATTATTATTTTTTTGTTTTGTTTGAAGAGACACTGGAACACACGAAATTTTCATGTTGCAATTTGTTCGTATTTATTTCTATATCTCTCATCCACATTTGCTTTGTAATTATTTGTTACCTGTATTTAAAACAGAGGTTTTCTAATTGTTTCTTTATCAAAATACAATTTAAAAATTAAATAAAAGCACATCAAATGCAAAAACAAACTAAGCAGTTTTTAACAAATATACAAAAATTCACTGGAAAAATATTTAGTAAACTTGTTCTTTAAGTGTGCATTTCAAAATTTTAACTTAAGCTTGAAACAAAGAAAAAAATACATAATTATTATGTATTGCTCAATAATGTCTAACATTTTATAATTTTAAAAATGGTGCCAAATTCTTGATAGTAAATTCACAAAAAATTAAAGTGTATTTGAAATCAATTTTAGAAAAAATTTGGTATAAAATATTTGACTTTAAACACATTTCAAATTGATTTAAATTTTTGAATATGCCCATTAATTTTCAAACTGTCAAATTTAGGGCAAAATGCTGCCTTCAATGTGCAATTTGTGCCACCAAAAATTGTCATTACTGGCAACAGTGCACAAGCACACGTATTAACATTCAAAGACTTTTGTCCAATTTCTGATTCGTTGCACCGTTATTATCATTATTTTTTCCATATTTCAGCTACGTAGTATAGTAAACAGTAAAATTATAATAACAGTTTCACAAACAAATCAATTGACTTTCATATTCTGACATATTTAGCAGATGTGTTTGTTTACTACAGCCTTTTGTATGATTTTTTAATCACAGCGTTGCAAATAAAAGTCTAACACGCTCTTTTGCGACAGTGTAGTAACTTAAATCAGATCTACTACATTAACATCATAATTTTTAGCAAGAGTGAACCCGCTAATATTTTACCTTGGCATTAATTGCAATAGTCTTGTTCTAGCAGCATCCTGCAGCTTAATTGCTTTAGTAAAGAAAAAAACTCAGAAAAGTTAAACTCCATCGGCGATGGCAAGCGGGTAGAATACTGACCAACATACATGAGGTTGCAGGTTCGATTCTGCCGCAGACTTTGTATGTTCTGCAGACAAGTGTTTGTTAAAAATTATCACTTCAAGACAATGACTTTTTGAACTAATAATCTTAAGAACAAGTTTATTTTTTTCCAGGAGACTTTTGTTTCAATAGCAAAACACTTAAAAATTATTATTTTTAGAGAATAACACTTTGTAAAACTGTTTAGAACAAAAATTCTAACGCAAACTCAAAATAGTAACTTAAATCATAAATGTTAAAAAAAAATTTGGTAAAAAATAAATTATTAATAAAGAAATTTCACTGTTAGTGTTGTGGCTGTTGTTTCACTTAAAACATATATCTAATATTTATTCATGTACTTAATAATAAAA
>BGZK01004997.1:0-10433 GCA_005406025.1 Eumeta japonica | reverse complement strand
TTTTGTAATAAATTGTAGCGACTAATAATTTCCTAAAGGCAAAGAAAAAAAACAATTTGAAGACTTATTAACTGGCTGTTTCATAACGGCTACCATAATCAATCATCATTATCCTTTGTCGAACTCCGGCTTCATCTAAACATGCACTCATTTGTAGTGAAGCTTAGACTACCTCAACCACCAGAGCTTTGGTTTACGTTCTGTTTGTTTTGCGTTTTAAAAACAACAAAATATATTGAACATTCTTCCATTATACCAAGTAAGCAAATAACAAATTAAGTGTGAACGACACTAATGTTTTATTTATAACCACTCTTTATAAATTATAGTGCTAAAATATTTAAAAGAAAGAGGTAAGTTTCTTCATTTAAAAGTATGTAAAATATGTGTAAGCAGAAACATTAGCTCTATTCGCATTCTAATGCATTTAGGATTGCATTATGCAATTTTAAATATTTTCTAATAAATGTAAATGCTCGCTTTTCTTTTAGTTTGCTCTATTTGCTGCAGAAGCCATAACTTTCTCAAATGCTATCTTTTCTCAGCTATTGATTTGCAATCAAGTACTGCAAATAAAAACTACTAAATTTTGGTATTTGATATATATACAACAGTAGCACTTGCATTGCTATGTATTTAGTTAAGCTGTTTTGCAAATGCAATGCCATTTGCATAAGATTGTGAACAGGGCTAATGTTTTTTCCAAATACATTTCTAGATTGCAATGAAACTGCAACAAGTTTCGATAAAGATAAAGTTTACTATCCCTGTATGTTGAGAAATGTATACATGCTATGCACGTATATATGTACACATATATATATTCATATACATATATATATTTTCATATACATATATATATTTTTATCATTCACATAATTTTTATACAAAAATAAACCACCAATGAAATATTCTTTACCGATTTTATGATGATTTGTGATACTTATTTTGGCGATTTCAACCCCAATTTATCTGCCATCTGTGC
The DNA here is from genome assembly GCA_005406025.1 of Eumeta japonica. NCBI lineage: Eukaryota > Metazoa > Arthropoda > Insecta > Lepidoptera > Psychidae > Eumeta > Eumeta japonica. The sequence continues at coordinate 9,448 of BGZK01004997.1, read as the reverse complement.
TTACATTGAATTTAATAGAAATTCTTTAATAAAATAATGCCATTCTTTACGTTACTAAATAAACAAGTGCAGAATAATGTTGTAATGACCAGTAAATGTTTATTATATTTTGATGAAATATATTTTGTTGGCAGATACTTCATGTTAAAATTTTTTCAAAATGAAATCATGGTATAAATTATGAAGATATTGTTGGTTTCTTTTGGATAATTCTACGCGTGGTTTACCACCAAATTTATAGCTGGAATCGCGCTCAATGTAAAATCAATTACGGGCATAAAATAATAATCGAAAAAAGAACTTTATAACAAATGTATGGCGCGCTTAAGAAGATCGTTTAAATATTATATTTATACACATAAAATAAGTGGTTTTAGCCATGCACCCTACAGTCGGAAATTAGCAAACATACATACATTTTTTTAGTTCAACTTCATTTTTCTTGTGTTGTAATATTTTTTTCATTTTCTTTTTTATATGTTTAAAACAAATTATTTTTAATAATGTCCGATAGTTGTAGAGCAGTGTTGTTCACGTTGCGGCTGTGGTTGTTGTTGCTGTTGGTAGTTTTACTTTTTAATTTCTTATCATGAAACAATGCATGAATGCATTTAGCATAAAGCTGAAGATGTCAAAAGAACTGCACTGTTTAGGTTGGGGATTTTATTCAAAACTTTGAAGCGATAACTAATATTTTACATCATCAATCAATGGGATCACTACTTGAATAAAAAATAAATACAAGTTAATTGCATGACAATATACTAAATTTTAAATATAGACAAATGTGTTACCCGCAAAAGCTTTAGCATGTTGAGACCTTAAATCATCATCTTGATTACCAACAGCTTTTTAATGTACTGCAATGAGGTGGGGTGGAAAAATACATTATGATAAAAATAAAATATGATAACAAATAAATGAGCTTACCGTGGGGATTTAATATAATCTCTTCCTCCATTTTATTTAATTGTTTAACTAATGCCATTACATTATCCATGTCTTGTTGAATTTTAAAGAACATTTCAGGTGAATTATATTTTTCTGGATCATCTTTGAAAACAACCATGCCATCTTTTTGATTTATCGTTGCATAAATTTCACCAGATTTGATCTAATAAACAGAAAATTTTGTATAAAATCAATTAAGCTAAAATAAAATGTTTCATTAATTTATTAACCATATTCAAAATATATTTCTCCGCTGCATTCGCCGAAGGTAATTGAACTCTGCTAGCAACATCGGACAGGGATAAAGTTAAAAATGTTTTTGTCAATCTTTGAATATTTTTCTTATACAATGAAGTAGCGACCTAAAATTAAATTATATAAAATAATGAAATATATATTTTTGAGCTGGTAATTGCAAAAGAGCATGAGATTATTTATTTTTTCTTTTGGTCTTTGACACTACTATATCAATAATTGGATGAAAAAAATAATAATAATAGCGTGATCGTTAAATAAAAATAAATATTTTAAGAAAGTCTGAAAAACTTAATTCGAAAATTCAATTTTGAGGAATCTAAAATTAAACAAAAAGTTTTTTCATAAAAATCAACTGCAAAACAGATGAAAACTCTTCATACTTCCATTTATTAGTTTGAATACATGATTTTAAAATTATTTGTCATTATATATCTGAGATTAGAATGTCATTTTGTTAAACGAAAGAAATGTGTTCATTTTCGGTTCATGAGAAGTTTTCACAATATCATTTCACGTCGCAAGCTACCGACTATCACTTGTCAAAAATAAAATACACGCGTTCTTAACGGAACTATCCAAGGCAAATTCAGAACAAGGTTAATGCATCCCTACAACAATAAGAAAGAACAACAGAGAGGCCGAATTCAAATACATTCAAATAAAGTTGTCAAAATTAGCCATTGGAAAATTTGTAAACAAATTAACAATTTGTGAACAAAATTTGACAACTCAGGTAGTTGGGTAGAGAGAGTTGATGATAAATTTACTGATGCATCCACCTTATAATGAATTTGTCTTGAAGCCATCATTTTGAATAGCGCGTAGCTACACCATATTGACCGTCATTGTAGCCAAAGCGAATTTATTACAAGGTGGATGCAAGCGAATTTGCCTTAAAATCCAATGTATTTTGTTGTTGCGAATTCTTCCTGAGAATGTCAAAATCTAAATTCGCCTAAATGAGCCAGCTGCTTGCACTTACGAGAAATTGTATTAAAAACAAAACAAATTAAGAAATTAAAATACATAACTTGAATATTATGTATAAAAGTGCCTTCACATTTTAAAATATCAAAAATTTTCACACAAAATCTTTTTTTTACCAACAATATTTACATCAAAAGGGCGCGAAAATTTTTGTAAACAAAGCATTAAATTTTGACGACTTGAGAGTGGAAAAATGCGTAAGAAGAAGACAATCACCTGAGCTGTTAAGTTTACCTTGTAGTGAATTTGCCTTGGATTCGACACAGCAAGATGGGTGTAGCTACGTTCTATTAAAATGACAGTTCCCATAAAAATCATGTATTTTATTTTTGACGGGCTTACGGTGCCGAATATGTTCCATTATTCACTGCGAAAAAATTTCTTTCGATCCATTTTACTTTTCACATGAACACCGTAGAGAGTCATGAAACAACTTTAATTCATCGTTTCGCAAAACGAGAATCGATCCGTATATACAAAATCTTATTAACTTTTATGTTTATTAATTTTATATTTTTCTTTTTTATAAAGAACATATTTCTGTTCGTATTAAAATTTCGTTTTATAAACTCGTGAACTTTTCCAATAACTAGTTTATATGTATAAAGAAGAAAACGAATAAATGTTACTCACCTGTTTTATTAGACCCATATTATTATCACGCTGAAACGTGTCACTATATTTGATAATACAATTTCGCAGTTCTTCACTCGGTAGTGGCATATGTTACGGCTAATGTATGATATACTTGAGCAATTGGTTTCATAAAACGCGATATAATTTGAGACGAATATTTTGGTATGGGTATAATCTAGAGAGAGAAGAGAACAAATGAATTCTATTATAAAAATTTTTCTTGGCCATGATTTAATATTGAAGTTAAATAAATTGTTAAAAATTATGTGCAATTAATTAATTGTGCATTAAATTTTACCTTTCCATGCAGTATTAATGAAACCAATATGAACTTTTGTATGCTTCTAACATTATATACGACATTGCCATGGCGGGAGTTGATATACAAACTTCAAAAATATAATGCTCGCTCATAATTCTTAATCGCTGTATATATCATGCCACCATAATAGTAGTATAGTAGGAAGTATTTGGCATCATGGCTGGCCACATCCTATTAAAATAAATTTTGTTTTTTTTGTAACGATAATGAAATTAATGGAAAAATAATTTATTACCGTTTGATTTTGCCCTCTTGTATCGCCGGATGTTGCTATTGTGGTTATGTCGGTATCTAAATATTTTAAAGCAATTCTAAAACATTTAGATTTTAAGCTTAGCTGACACAAATCGGCATGAATTGGTGTTAGTTGAGACTGAGAGTGCGTATTTTATTAATGGCGGTAGCTAAAACGTTCAAACCGTGTATACAGCTTGGTTGTGTTACAATTGTATTTGTAAATAAATGACATAATTCATAATCTTAAAAGAAAATACGAAATTCATTGTATTACTAGCTGTTGACATATGACAATTTTTATTAAATATTTATTTTATTATTATTTTATACTTTTTCTATAATTCTCATTTATTTAATTTTATTTTTTATTTGGCCTCAAGTTCATTTCTACAAAAATTTTACTGTTGTGATGCTAGATTTTAAACAAAAGAAAAACAACATTATCTGCGGGGTACAGCTATCCGCTATTTACCAAGCTCTTTTCGTAAGACTTTGTCTAAGAATTAACATTTACTTAAATAATTTGCTAGAATTCCTGCAACATTAAATAAATAAGAATATGATTCCCATCCCATATTCTACGCAATTTGCAGAGTTATTTTAATGCAAAATCCCTTAACACTAATTTAACATGTCAAAAGCATAAAAATTTAGAGCATCTTTTTTTATAACTTTGCTTTAAAGATACATATAGCAAGAGTAATACATAAATGCATTCAAAACTTCTAGCATCATCTCGAGAAAATGCCAGTTTTGGAGTGATTCAGGCTGATTCTATACACGAATTCCGTGAGAAATTTTATCTTTCTCCTTTCACACGTAATAAAAACGCAAATATAAAGAATTCCGCACCAAAAAGTAAGATATATGACTCCTCAAATAGGGTATAACGCTTCTTGTTATCGTTTTACATTCAAACAAGTATATACTTTACTCTAGACTCTCAAATAGGGTATAACGCTTCTTGTTACCGTTTTTACTTTCAAATAAGTAAATACTTTACTTTAGTAGTTTTCCTTCAAGGAGAAACCCTCGAGAATATTTAGAATTAGACTGAATATAAATTTAAAACTCGTTTATATTTTAATCCAATTATGTTAAAAAAGAAAGAATAATTACAAACTTACAAGCATGTACAGCCAGACCAACTTGATAGGTATTACATTGTTCTATAAAAGTCTTTAAACAATTTAAATAACACATTGACATCAGCATTGGAATTCTGAAATTATAAATTTATTTATCTATCACAATTGAACAAACAAAATAAGTCATAAACTTCAACTACCGCAATGCTATTAAACTTTGCTATTAACACATAAAGTACACCCAATGAATGCTGTTGTACGTCCAATGTCTCTAAAACATTATCTAGTATATTCCAATTTTTGGCCAAAATTTCCACAGAGTCTATTAAATGCGCGGCCAGATCCTCAAAAGCGCCTTAAATTAAAAATTTTTTTTAATCAAATTCTTATTGGTCATGCTTGGATAGACTTACCTGATGAGCTGCGACTTCTCACACTATTCACAAAATTTTCTAAGGCGCTGGCCATTTTTTGGTTTACGTGATTTTTCCTGTGAATCCAATATGCACCTTCAAACAGATATCAACTATTTTTCTACCACTTACTTTTATGCAGATTTTATCTATTTCTGCATGCTTTTATGAAAATATGTTATTTTATTTGTAGATTTCACTTTTAAACAATTTTTTCATTTGCAGCAAGATAGTCTTTTGCAATGATTTTATTTCTTGGTTAAATATTTCTTTGTTCAGACCTAAGGTTGTAAAAATATTGTATTTTGTTTCTTATTGTTTTTCTTTAAATTTTATAAGTTCACTCAAATCACTTCTTCAAATTGAAAATATTTTGTTAATTTCTTTTTTATAAAATTGTATTCATTTAGCTGTTTTGAAGAAAAATAAAGGACAATAAGCAATAGTTCTAGTTTTTTTCTTTAGCGAAATACGTATAATTTAAGCAACTGTGTTGCGATTTTGTTTTGGTTATGAACGAAAGAGAACAATATATTGAAGAACAAAGCCGGCATTACGAAAGTCAGTATTGCCATAAGCGATTTTATTTAAATCTTGCAGACAATGAACAAAGTTCAAAAGCAGAGTTTTATTTTGTGGCATAGTGGAGCATGCATTTATTTTGTGCATTTTTAATTAATAAAAATTAAAAAACACTAACGTGCGAGAGTGCGGCTACTATGTAAAATGAAATTATTATTCATATATAATTGTTCTAAGTTCACTGTCAATACATATTCGGTACTAAAACCATTTTTGCATTTTCTTCTGATCTGGTAACAAATTTCAACAGCTGTAGTTTTTTCCTTACCACAGAATAAACTTAGTTACGCTTTGTGAAATTTTATTAATATATTTAAAAAAATAATTGTGTGAAAGTGAATTAGACCGTGCCTATTGTAGTTTTTCTGTTATATTAAAGTTAAATAAATGTGAAGATCATATATTTGCCACCGTTAACAGGAACAACTAAATATTTCATGAGAGTTTCTTCGTTAATTTTTTATTTTACTAGACGAAAAATTTATTCAACGATAAGCGGAAAAGCTTAAAAAAGGCGGTAATAGTTTATTGGTAGCTATTAGTTTCGTTCAGTATTAAGTAAAAATGTAAAGTGAAAAAATCTCTTAAATTCTAAATTGTAATGAATAAAATATAAATTTTTATTTCGGTCAGTTGTTAACTGATGTATTATCCAAGAATTTAATTGATTTTTCTTTAAATTGCAGCAAAACATGTCGTCCATGGAAACTGGGATATATTTTATCGTGGCACTTCTCCTGATAATGATCGTATTAACGGCTTTCCAGCCAACCAGGCGCTGCTACCCCACGTATAGTACTTTGTGTGTTTCTTATGTTTTCGTCAATATGATTTAGTGGAAGATTTACGTGGCCATCTGATAGAATATCACAAATACAAAGTTTAAAAAATGAAACTGTTCCAGAGGTTGCACCAGCAGCAAATGTAAGGAAATAAACGAAGATCCTCTTAAGGTTATAGATAATGATTTTAAAAACGTTGCGGAGCCTGAAATGAAACCTTTGCCATTTAAAGATTTTCGTTTAATACTACGCAGTAATATGACGCTCAAATGTAACAAATATTCGAATTGTATTTATAAATTTGAAACGCAGAAAAGTTAAAACAACACATCGACTGCCACTCGTCGAATAAAAATTTCATTTCAATGCTTTAAATGCTCTGTAGAATTGAAAACTGGCGAACGTGCTCAGCACATTTGTGGAAAGTTCAAGATAGATGTGGATTTGTTAAAATGCCCCATTTGTGAATTTCAATCACATGCAACTGGTAAGCATAGCAAACAGTTTCTGAAATTTAAATTCAATCGTTATTGTTAGTTACTTAATTTACAAAGTACCTATAACTAAATAAATATAAGTGGAATAACCAAGATTATCTGCTTAAGATGGTATTAAAAATATATTTGTAAACTATGACTTGACTGTACGAACAAACAGTGTCTTCACATAGAAAGTTGCAGCTTAGAAATAGAATCGTTTAATCATTAAACCAGTCCAATGAGACTTAAAATTTCGTAGGACAAACCGCATTTAATAACAAATTATCATGACTACATGTTTTTACATTTTTAAGGACTTGTAATTTGCCGATATAATTGTAAAATCACGGTGCAATTTATTTATCTATTAATATCAATACACTAGAGCCCCGACTTGCGTTGTTAATGGGGACCGGAGGTTAGCGACGCAAATCGGAACAACGCAAATCGAATCACCTTTTTCTACATAAATAAACTGAAAGTTAATTTATTGGGGAAAATATTCAAAACGAAGACAAAAATTTTATGTTTTTGATAAAGAAAAAACAGGTACGAATATATTTTTATATATTTTACTTACTTCAGGAAATCTCTTCGAATGCAATTTAAAAACTTCTAAGTGTACAGGCGACAATCTGTGCTACCAGAGGTTGTAAAAATGCTAAGACAAAAAAAAATTTTAAAAATGGTAATCCACAATGTTGCAGTAAAAAATTTAACCGTTTTTAGCAACGCAAATTGAACTGAAAACGAAGCAAATCAGAAATAAAACGACGCAAATTGGAATCAGAACGATGCAAATCGAATTTTCCAGTTTTGAAAAGCGACGCAAATTGAAACGACTCAAATCTGGACGACGCAAGTCAGCTCTAGTGTACAATTAGCCTTCAATGCCAACCAAGTATATGTATTGTAAGTTTATTAATTATGTATTTTGTCACATAAAATCCGTAGGCAATTTTTTATTTATGACTTTGATTAAAACATGGGGCTTCCAATAACTTATTACTCAACATCTGATCTAAGCTGAATTGTGCAATCCAATCATTGGTAATTTTATTAAAAATAAAACTAATATTTTTTTTTTGAAGATTCATAAAGAATGGCTTACTCCTTTACGCCACTCATATTATAATTCCTTCTATAGGTACTTGAATGAATTCTAATAAAATATTTTTTAGGAGATTTCCTGTTTCTCAATCTTATTTGTTGGTCTTGAAGAAAAGATATCAAAAAGTGATCAACAAAGCATCTTCCATAATGACTATCTACGCGGGATCAGTTGTACTTGAACACATTTGTTCAAATTAAATTAATATTTAGGAAATAGAACCTTTACTTATCTGAGTTGTGACATCAAACATTTCAACATTAAAAAATATTTTATTATTACCGTCTTTTGGTATAAAATACCTGTAGATTAGTGAGTTTATTGTGATCATGAAGCACAAAGCGTAAGCAAACATGATTTTTTTGTAAATTATGTACTATAAACTCTGAATTTTCACATCAACAATTAATACCTAGTTCAGTCTACGTAAATAAGCTATCCATAAACATGTGTACATTTGTTTTAAAGTTAATAGAACTTTTTTTTCAAAAAAAAACTAATTGCTCTGAAGATACACAAGTAGGTATTAAAATATTGAAGCAATAAAGGAAATAAAATTACCTTAAGCTTAAAATAAAATAAACCAGATAAGCTGCTAAAACAACATCCTGTGAAAATTTCAGCTCTTACGGTTCCAAGGCTAAAACTACTTATTATTTATTTATTTATTTATTTGTATATACTTTACAAAGCAAATTTGCAAAGTGCACAATATCAGCGTGTAGCGAAGACCATATGCCGAAGATGGTGTTAACAGAATGTTTGAAGCTTCTTGTGACTAACTACACGACCCATGCCTCACATAGGAAGTGGCAGCAACGTGGTTGGCAACGAAATTCCTCAAAATAACCGCTAACGATACAGTTAATAGATACTAATCAATCAACCAGTGCGAGTGAGACGCAAAACTCGAAGGCCAAACAACACAAACAAGCCTGAAAGCTCTTAAGAAATAATTACGATATCGCGAAAGCTGTTCTTCAGCCCAGAGCTGCTTTACGACTGATTATTTATATTTTTTGATATTGGTGCATGGTGTAGTTTTATTGATGTTGTTGTTTTTAGTATTTGTAGTTGTAGCAGTATGGTAGAACAACATCTTGTGAAAATTTCAGATCTTTTAGCTCTTCTGATTCTAAACTTACAGCTAATTTTTCTTAAAATGGGGGCACCCGTTGTATGGAGGCACCTTTGGGGTTTGTGTTGTTGGTGTTTTTAGTATTTGTTGTTGCAGCAGTATGGTACAACAACATCTTGTGAAAATTTCAGATCTTTTAGCTCTTCTGATTCTAAACTTACAGCTAATTTTCTTAAAATGGGGCACCGTTGTATGGAGGCACCCTTTGGGGTTTATGTTGTTGGTGTTTTTAGTATTTGTTGTTGCAGCAGTATGGTACAACAACATCTTGTGAAAGTTTTAGCTCCTTAGCTTCTATAGTTCAAAACTTACAATTAATTTTTCTTAAAATAAAGCACCCATTGTATGGGGGCTCCCTTCAGTTTTTTTGTTGTTGTTGTTTTTAGTATTTTTGATCTTAACGCTTCGGAGAATGGACCGATGGAAGGTCGAATGGTGTAGTCTCAGTAATAGTGTTCCGTTTT
>BGZK01004996.1:0-10448 GCA_005406025.1 Eumeta japonica | reverse complement strand
GATGCGAAAGTGAATGCGATGCGAAAATGAAATCATGTTGCGAAAGAAAATTGGTATTCTGCAAGACTCGCATTCGCAATCGCATTTTTACTTAAATATTGGTAGCACTAACTTAAATAAACCTGTCACCAAACATCAAAGCAAAAGTTGCGAAAAGTGTTTGTGTGTTTTTCTATAAAATTTGTTTATACAATTTTTAATAAAATTTAACAAAACAAAAAATGGTTTTGTGGTTTTATGGATTGATGGAAAGTAATTACCTCTGGTGATGTATTGAACCTGCTGATGAGTATCGTGGCGGATACGAAACGGCTAGATGTGCCCCACTAGTGTTGTTTTTCTTTGTTTAAAATCTAATATCAGTCATAATAGTAAAATTTATATTGAAATGAACTTGAGTCTGAATAGAAAGTAAAATTAAATATATAAATATATAATTTTTATTTACATTTTGTGCTTTGCGTATGCTACTTTGCTATCGAATAAATAATGCGATTTTGAATTGTTTTCAATGCTGAATACCGACTTGCCAACTTTTTGCATTTAAAATGCAAAAGAGAATGTCAATTTTTCGCATTCATTTTCGCATCGCAATCCAGAATAAGCCTCTTGGATTAATAGACACAAAGTTCTTGTCCAATATAACAGTTGCATTTTGATTTTGCATAGATTTTGACTTGATACACTGTAGCCTTTCATTTATAATTTACGTTTGCAGAATTTATAAGTTCTCTTTCACTACAGACTCCTTCCCTCAACGATTTGTTGCAAAACGTTACAAATGTTTGCTCTACATTCATAAACAGCAATCACAACAAAAATAAAATGAACGTTGTGCCGTTATTTATATGATAGCAATAACGTTGACAATTCTTATGTCACTACATTGTTGTTGTGCTACATATATAGTTGTTATTTCATTTCAAACAATATTTTTTTTGGCTTTTTCATTTGTTGGCACGTTTTGCTACAATAAGTTATAATGGCTGAAACACAAACAACCAATATGTGTGTATGTATGTGTAAACATATTACAGATAAGTCTGTATGTATGTGTGTGTGCTCAAAATGTTTGCACATTTTTAAACACATTCAGGCAAGTGTTTGGGTTCAAGAGTGAGTGAGAGCGGGAGTGGATGAACTATTGATAGTTATCAAAGTTTATTAAAGCTGAAGTAAAGGGAGTGTTACCAACCTTAAGTCATAAATTAAAACTTTACGAACCGACTAGTTGAAATTGGCAGGTGCACTGCACTGTGCGAAGTGCAATGATGTCAAAATTATTATTGATTTTTTCAATTAAACGCTTTGCCGGGCACTATTAAGTGAGAATGTTTAACAGATGGCATAATAAGAAAAAGAGTTGAAATTGTATGTGTGTACATATCTAAAATCTTTTTATAAAATTTTATTTCCTAAAGAATATATTGCAATTTAAATGCAAACGAGCAACTTTCTTTAAACTTTATTAGCATGCAAACTAGACGCACAAATGCAAATCCTGTATAACATTCAAATAAATTTAGCCAAATACAAAGCTGGCTCGCACTCATGTTCAATGTCTCTATGGAAAACTTAGATTTCCTACACATTTAAATAAAATGAGAAAAGATGATATAGTATTATAATTTTGTAAACCCCTTTAGCTTTAATGTTGTTGTTTTTTTTTTTTAGTATTTAGTGATACCATACTGTTGCATAATATCCCAAAACTTCCAGCCTTTAGCTATTATAGTTCAAAGTTACAGCTAATTTTTGCTTCATGTGGGCAACCCTTTACTTTTAGTGTTGTTGTTGTTGTTTTTTGGTACTTGTTGTAGCGGCATGATGCATGCAAACCACAGTTTTAGCAAAGCCAAATTTTGCAGTTAACAGAACACCGTTAGTGACATTGTAAGCCGCAAATATAAATGTTATTTCTAATAATAAGCATTAAATGCCGGGAAGGTAAGAACTGCTTGGATTCCTAGTGAACACAAAATTATAACTTTAGTGTACCTACTCAAAGGAATAGGAGAAATAATATTAGAAATCAAAGAAAATTTTTCAGGCTTTGTTCTAACTACATACCGAGGCCAGTAGGGTCCTTTATGAGACCTAGTAGGTGGGATATCTGCAATAGACTTGGGAATCGAAAAAATATAATCTTTATAATTTAATTTTTCAAATGGAGGTGTGAAAAAGTGGTGATACGATCTAACTGCAGACCATATACAAATCTAAGCCAGAGGGTCCTTTACCATATTTAACAGGCGCAGGACATTTGCAATAATTTGGGAATCGAAAAAAAAGAAGAATAAAATTTTATTTTTCAAATGGCTGGAAGTGTCTCCAAATCCCCATTCCATCAGTATAAAAACAAGTTTGACGATGGGCGTGGACATTGTGAATTTCAATGTTGGCATATCTCTTAGACTAACACTTGGTGCCTGGCATAAGGAGAGCTGCCAGATGGCTGACCTTTTGAGGATGTTAGATGGCGTTATCCTAATCATAACAGTAAGTCAAATTGTGAAAATAGTAAACATTATCTAGTCTTATCTAACAATGTTGGGCATCTGTTCATAAGCGAGGGGAGTTACGCTAATGTAACTGGGTTATGGCTAAAAAAGAAACTTACCTTTGAGATGGGCACATCACATACGTTTGTTGACTATCTCTTTCCAGTACGGGCATAGGAAAGATGGTTTTATGATTCCAAGAAAAGGGAAAGGAGAAGACTGCTTAAGCCTCCTTGGAAATTTTGTAGTGCTGGTAGACCTCCTCAGATCCCTGTCCGATAGGTTCTTCAGAGACCTGTCGGAAACATCAAATTGCATTTAGGTGCGTTATTTTCCTTGCAAGTAGCAGCAAATGGTTAAGACGGACTACACACAAGGTCGCTGTTACCTCTTTTGATATCGTTGCCTTCCCCTTCGCATCAACTGCCTACGTAAAATAATCTAACCTGACAAAATGTTTTGTATTGAAAACTTCTATAAGAGACGAAGTTTCGATATCTTCAGTTAGTTCTGCCCTACACTGTTTATTTACAAATTTTGAGAAAGGAATATTTGTTGAAACAAATGTCCCGTTTATTTGTGTATGATGTTCTGTGCAACAGGTAAACAAAACGATATCGTATGTTGCCGATTATTTCATTAGCTTTGAGTGTCTCTTCAAATTCTCACAAATATTTCATCTGCATGACTTGCAAGCATTCCTTTTCTTTGCTCACACTTGTTATTAATTTATTATACTAAAGATCGAAAATTCAATGGTCGTCAAATAAATTTATAATCTCTTTTGTTAAAGAAATTCAAATAAGTGTTTACATACACATGTTGCACATACATATTATGTGTGTATGTATATGTATGTCTGTGCAAAGTACATTGAACAGCAGCTGTTTAGAAAAGAAAAATAAGCAAAAAACGTTAAACTGCAACGAACGCCAAGAAATTTTGTCAGGAATTTTAATTGCACTTGGTGACAGCCATAGAAAAAGTTTTTAAATGGGCATATTTATGACTAAATAAATTGTCAATACTCGTTTTGTTCCCAGATTTTCATCATGCTTTGATCTTGCACAACAAATGTTTTATTATTTTTATTAAAATTTTAATTAAGCAATTTACTAATAATATTTAAAATATTATATAATTGACATTATCTAATAAACAATTAACATCATTGAAAAATAAATAAATCACAATAGAAAATGTTATCAATTGTGTTACAGCACAATATATTTATTAGTATACGAATATATGTATATAAAACAATAAAAAACAGTTTGAAATATTAAAGATAAATATTGTTGTTGAAAAAAAAAAATTAATTATAAGAACCTAATTTTTGCTTTTTCATTTTATTTTGCTTATGATTCTGGGGAATTCCATGTGGAATTGAGAATAGGCATTTGAATAGTTTTATATTACAATTCATTTACATAACAAATAAAATAATAATGTTATGTACATGCATTTGTACATAATTGAGAACAATAATAGTTACATAAAAATTTCCCTGTCATATTGAGAAAATATTAAATAAAAGTGAGAATTTCTAAACAAAGGCTAGAAAATTTTAAATGCAATTCAGATAAACATTCTGCACTTTTAGACATTTCAGAATAAAATGGAAATTTTCCCACTAAATATTATGCCATTTTGCAATGAAATTGGAAACCTGTGAGAAAATTTCAAAAGTGATATAAATTTTCAGATATTTTTCAGGGAAACTTTTCTAGAACAGCTGCATTCTAAGCATTTTTCGGCACCTTGAGCAGACAGTTTTACTTTAATATACTCGATGGTATTGTGTTTGCGATTTACTAATTTTCTGGAACACAGACCTTTTGCACAATCAACAGCCTCTTCTCCGAACTTTGTCGCCAGTAATCGATCACACTGTGTTTTTTCCAACAAATTGGAATCTCACAAAACAATACAAGTACATGTATAAACATATCCACAAAAATTATTAAACAAAAATTTAAAATTAACGATGTATCATGTTTTTTAATTGAAAAAATTGGGATATAGTTTGTATTAAGGCAATATTAACCATTATTCGTTTTGAATCAACAAGAATTAATCAGCACAATCGCGAATATTCTCACGGGATTTCATTCGCAAGTATCTCGACTGAAAAAATTCCGTAATCATAATAGACTAAGAAGCAAAAAAAGAATAGATTGGCAATATCGCTGTTTTGTTTGCATTGAATCTTACTTTGTGCGGGCTTAAAAGCAAAATATATTTATTTTGTTGTTGGTGTAAAATAAAGTTTTGAGAATCAAATAATTCAAAAAAATCATACCATAGCTTTTAGGATAGTTTCTGTTTCCTTTTTTCCGTTTCAAGGACTTTATACACAAAAAGTCGCTGACTGCTAAAAGAGGGTAAAATTTGCGACTTTAGTCAAGTGAACGGCAATCTTGCCAGTGGCTGAGTATTTGAGTAAAGTTAGAAAACAATACCGAACACTCTGGAATTTAAAAAAAACAATTTACGCGATATCTAAATCTATTCCAAAATTTCTAAAAAAACAAATTATTGAGCACGTGAGAAAATGAGAAAATTAATTTATTGGATCCCTAGATGTACTTGATTCTAATTTAAGCTTAAGGTCCTTTTTTTTTATACTTCGTTTTCCTTTGAAAAACTTCTTCAGGAATATTTTGCGTTTTTTCTAAATAATTTTAAATTAAAAAATTTCTATCTGACAGGAAATTAAATAACATGAGAAATATTTCAATAGGAATACATTTCATACATAATACTATTTAACATTATTATATTTAACTCAAAATTGATTTATTCGCTATGAATCGATTTTATTTGAAATTTATTATTTTAGTTGTTTTTTGCCTATTCCCTCAGCATGTCTATATGCCGCCGACATTTTGCTGATACTACTCAGCTCGTCAGTAGACTCGAAAAAAATTTCAAACATTTACTTCATATTCTATTATTTCAATTGAAATAATGACAATTTAAAAACATTCTTAAAGACAATATATGTAATGTTATTTTTCTATTCCATTAATTATTTTATTATTATTTTGAACTTTTTTTTCATATAATTCTTATGTATTTAATTTTACTTTCTATTTAGGCTCAAGTTCATTTCTATATGAATTTTACTGTTATGAATGATAAAAATACAAAATAATTAATCAGTCACAGGGCACAGCGCCACACAAAATCTTAATTTTAGCTATTGGTTAGTTGCAGCAATAGATCTTAATTTATTGCATTTGCGAATTGTTTTTGTATTAAATATATTACAAAGAATGAAAATGGTTCGATATCCAGGAACTGGAATTATTAATTTTTATAGCCACAATTAGACTAAACCCAAATGAAGTTCCAGGTATACAGCGTGTGCATATTACACTACATCTCTAACCTGTATTCATAACGAATATTATTACCATATCTATATTAGCAGGTAAAATACCAAACTAAGGTCCGTCAATTATAAACCTTTGTTTGACCTTCTTGTGACATTGTGCTTAAAACGAAGCATAATTAAGCCCTGATAATATTTTTGAATCAAATTAAAATGTCCAAACTTAAATAAACTATAGAAAATATGATGTCTTTGATGACTATTGTAAGCCTCACATATATTGGCCTAAATTGTTTATGATAAATAAAAGAACTTTACTTTATGTTACCTGACGTTTCGTCAATGTTATTTTGACGTTTTCAGGGTTGTTTGTGTTTAAAAATTTAAACTTAAATAATTAAAAATTTTTAATTAAATTAGAATTACTTACAGAGAATATATTTAAATTTTGGTTTACATTAATTAAGAAGATTTTTAAGATTATATCCTATTTCGTTACTTAACGATTATTTATGACAGAGCTACTCTGTAACTGGATCTGATGTTGTCTGCATCTTCTTTTAAATGCATAGTTGTGTTTATATTTTGTTGGATTTTCAAGCTTTCTAGTGTGTATCTTTTCTTACTTTTGTATTCTCGGTCTATTATTTTATACTCTTAAAGTCAGGTGTATGTAGAGTTTCCAATGAATGTTGTGACAATGTTTTTAAAATGTCATTTTTATGTTCGTTTATTCTCTTTTTAGAGCTCTTTTGTTGTTCCAATATTTATTTTATTTATTTACTTAGCACTAGAAAGTAATCACATAACAAAAAAAAAAAAAATAATAATAAAGACTAGGGAGTGTATGGGCCATGGTTGCCAGACCTTAGGCTCTACATATAAAGTTATCCAACTAAATCATAAACAAAGCCACATTTATACATATAAAGAATTTTTAAATATAGGAAGATAAATTTGCATTCATTGCTTAATATGCTGAATTTTTAATGAAAGGTTTATATATAACAAACTAAACCGCCATTTAAAAGAAAAATTTTGGGAATCGAACAATTTTTACAAAATAAAAAACCATTTTAATAATATCAGTATGAAACCGCAGAAAAAGGCTTACATTCATACAATTTGCTTAATTCTATTTACTAATCGCTGTATTTAATTTCATCAAATATCAAAATGTCTGACCACAATTTCTGCGCACTAATATTTTGTAGCAAAGAAGTTCATTTCTGCAACTCTGCCTGGATTGTTAAAAATAAACATAGCTGCCAATGTGTGCGTACTATTAGGCACGCATAAGCATAAGCTGTATTGAAAAACATGCGGTTGCTTATGAGCATGCTTTTTGGCGCATACGCCACTCATGCGCATTTACGAAATCTGATTTTATGAAACACTATTTATTTTGATATATTTAGTTTATGACACGGCCATTGAAAGCATTGTGCACCTACCGATAGCTAAAGATTGGATTTTATTGGCAAGATATTGCGTAGATTGTCATAATTTATAATTTTAGACATTGTGATTCTTAATTCGGAATTATATTTTAGCTATGGTTAAGTTGAGGAAACGGGCCGTGTGAATGGAACAAATGTGTGTATTTATAATAATTTTAATAATCAGAACTGTTCCGTAAATCACGTAATTTTTAAAACAAATTGCATCAAAAGGTCGTTATTATGATCTTTATGATTTTCGTAATGTTATGAAATTCAAATTGTTATTTGGGACTTAATTTATAGTACACAATCAGGCCAGTTCTAACAAATACCGGGAGGAATTTGCACTTAACCAAATTATAACAAATATAAAGAATTCAATGCCAAAAAGTAAGATATCTGACTCTAAAATGGGGTTCGATGTTTCTTGTTAACATTTTTACTTTCAAAAAACTTTTATGCTTTTCTTTACGACAGTCTTTCCTTTGGTGAGAAATTGCTTGAGAATATTTAGAATGAGGGCTGAATTTAGCCTTATTCTAAATACTTTTATTGAAGTAATACAGCTTTTGATGCTGAAATCACGTTGATTCTAGAGCTCGTGATTTGCAGAACGGACCTGAATATTAAATAAAACATTTAGAAAACACCGAAAAATGAAAAATAATAAAAATAGCTAATTTTTAAAAACATTAAAATTTGTAAAACACATAAATTAAATATATAAATAAAAGTAGAAGTTTTCGTTTCGTCTAACCAAACGCAAAATTACACAATGAGCCTCAACAAATCTATTCCGTAGTTCAACAGCATGAAGTCTTTGAATTAATTTCTATTGAAAAGAATGATTTACAAAAATAAAAATTCACTGCATGAAAATTCATTAACCAAAATTCCTCTGAATAAACATATTTGTTGTTTTAATCTTTGATGAACTATAAATTGCAATTACACAGTTGAATATTGAGTTCGTTGGATGGTGCGTTCATTTAGATACATTTTTGGTAAACAAAAAAGAGTTCCCAGAAATTGCTAGAGGCTCAGTGAATTATGTGTCAGGGAAATTATATTTTTGTGACATTCAGTAAAGGCTTAATGCCCCTAAATTATATAGACAGTCATCGGTTTGATTTTCATTAAGGCTAAAAATTTATGGTCTCAATTTACATGATAGATATCTGTGAAGAGGTTTTCGCAGGTACACATAGCACACTTGTTTATATGAATGAACCCTAATTAGCAGAAAAGTCATCTGTAACGTTTGACTGAAGCAATTCCTAAATTTTCCAAAAAAAAGCACCCTCATTATGTGATTAGGAAGCTTTGGCACAACATTCACAATTTCTAAGTAAAAAATTTTTTGTTACCTGTCCGCAAAAAGAGTCAATAAAATTGACAACTTTTGGACTATATAAACCCGGGTTGTTTCATATTTTTATTCAATTACAAATTGTAACGCGAATAGTTCACTACACTTCAATTAAAAGTTTCACGTAGCAGCAATAATGACAATTGTTAATAATCAGTTCTGTCCCGTACCAGGACCAGCATCAAAAAGACTACAAAGGAAATATGAATCCTATGCAGTGGCTGCTGCACAAATGCCGCCGGCTACAACCCAACCCGATTGCAACAATGGCAAGTATGCTGTCGATAGCACACCAGAAGCTAAACTACAAATTAGTGCCTATTCGATGAAGCCAGCTCACCATTCCGGCAAATCAAGTTATAAAAACCGAAGTGCAGCTGAGTTCCACACTGAATGTTTTAAGATTGATCGCAAAAAATTAGAACAAATGATGACAGCTGAGAGCACAATAGCAGCCATGAATGAAGCAGAATATTTTTTGAAAGCATAATGCAAACTACTGGAACATTAATTAACTGGCCTTGGAATCTGAAGATTGGCCCAAAAGTAGAAATAATCCCCGTGTTCGTACAGAAAAATGTGAAGTAATAAAAGCCCAAGAAATCATTTTAACCAACTTGGGCTGGGAGGGTACTCGTGTTATAATGAAAATGAATATCTCCCACTCTGATCATTCCCGCATAATAGGATGTGGTGGCCGTAATATTAAGCGTATTACGGATTATACATACATACATTTTCCGAATTCAAAATGTTCGAATGGTGTGAGAAAAATATCTAATCAAGTGTTAGTGGTTGGTTCCTTAGACGATGTAGTAAAGGTCCGATCATGGCTTCGATTGTCCACGATTGTCATTTAAGCTGCCTGTTAATGCACCCTCTCATTCTTCTCAACCAATTAAAGAAATTCCATACGTCATGTTGTTAGAGCAGCAGAAGAAGAAGTCATAATCTACTCCCACAGCAAACCTTATTATTCCTTGATTTTAGTTAAGGGCTCAGAAGCAGAGACGTCAAAAGTTAAAGAGGCCACACAGAATTTGATTAATTTTTTCAAAGCAACAGCAAACAAAATTTGGGTCCAAATGCAACTTCAAATATCGCAACAACATCATAAAATTGTTAAAGGCCAAAATAACTCAAATTTGCTCAATATAATGCAACAAACAAATACTAAGATAACATTTCCCGGTTTATTAGATGTGAATGAACCCAAGAGATGCTCTCTAGTGACTATAAACGGGACCATAGAAAACGTCTACAAGGCACGACAGCAGCTACTTGGTAACCTACCAATTGATTTAATATATGACTTTCATGACCATCAAAATGCTGCCTCTGAAATAATAAACCTCAGCTATAAATACGGCGTTCATATAAAAATACGCCAAAACGAAAACAAACCACTTTGGCCATTGTTGGGGCGGTAGAAAAGTTCACAGATAATATTTATCAAGCCCGACAAGAGATTCTGCGTTTGACTACTCCAATAATCCGACCACAAATACCGGAGTCATATTTCATGCCACAGGACAAATATTTGCATTTACAAAATCGTGCAAACTTAATTTTGTTGGCAGGTGGCTGCACACCAAGAGCAATAACAGCAGCAACCAATGACAACTTAAATCAAATAAACCGGCATGTTTATCCCAGTTGCTCAACAGCACGACAGCCGATGCAGGCCCACAACAGTACATTTGTAACACAACAGCAGCAATCGCAATTAAATCAAAGCAATAATTTATTAGATACTCTCATCGCAGACAATCTTATTGATCAAGGCATGACAAAGTTTA
>BGZK01004995.1:0-10451 GCA_005406025.1 Eumeta japonica | reverse complement strand
CAGCATCTTCAGCAGTTGAGGCAGATCCTGATGCCTAGCAAGTTGATTTTCAATCTCTGATATGAAGTGCTCATTATCTTCTAAATAAAAGATATTTCCAATAGTTTCAAGCGATCTTTATGTAAATTACTTAGAGTATTTAATTCCTTCCATAATATCAGCAAATTATCCAAACTCTTCTTAGAGCTGGTGTTTTTAAAGCAATTGTACGGAATGTTTCCTGCAAATGTTGTAGTTCAGGATCTAATAATGCAAACGTCGTTCATAGTCTGAGTGAATTTCCAGCACATGTTCCAAAGAGTCCAAATCTCGAGGTAGAGGAGCACTTATAATCTGCTCCAATTCCTTGCCATGTCCCTCTAGTTTACCTTTAATAGTAATACATTCTCTGTAAAGATGCGACTGGCCTGCTTGCTTTCCTCTAAAAAACACAAGATTTATTTAATATCAATTATACTACAAGTTTAAAATAATATTTAAAATATTTTGATCAAGTACCCCTGGTTTTTCGACTGGCAAATAATTGTTTCATAGTTTTTTTAATTTTCTTTTCAATTGCGAAGTTTTCACTTTCAAGTTATTGATTGAACTGATAACGTATTTATTTACAAAACAGAAGTCAAACTTTCAGTACAAATAATTTGGTCATGAAATACATTTCGTTAACATATGTGCTGAATGAAATGTTTTCCTTTATTATTTAATTGAACAATTAAACGAATTGACATTCTCGCTCAATTAACCCACACACTGGCACTCTTACCTTCTAAGTGGACACAATTGGATTTATTTATTTTGAAAAGGTTGCGTGTAAAAGTATCGTCAATACTTAGAACATCACCACATTCAATATTTAACATTTTATTGAAATGACCACATACATATTGAAATGAAAAGCGTAGTTCTGTCCCACCAAGTTGATAATGATTTTCAAAATATTTTACACGTCTCAGAAAGAGCTGAAAAATTTCATGACCTGGAGTTTTGTTCCATTCAAAAACAATCTTCCACAGCCCAAGTGTTTAAAGCCCAAATTTTTTGTATATCAGCTTATAGCGTTTAATTTAATCAATAATAAGTTTAATTTTTCTTCTCACTTACCTTCTGCTCTTGCATCGTTTCTCAAATTCGTCAAACAGTCGATTCACTTCATCCATTTCACGTTTTAAACGTCTGAGTTGTGGATCGTTTGGATCACCTTCACTTAACAATTTGTCTGCATCGTCATTTAAAGCTCGACGAATAGCTGTTCTTTGTTCGGGACCCATTGCCAAAAACTGATCGAAATCCCAACCCTTAACAACACGTATTGTGGCAAAAATCATATTTTGCCTGAGACGTAAATGTTTCTTTTGCCAGAGACTGACAGAGCGATCGAACAAACGTTTTAGTCGCTCAGCTGCATCAATAGCTTCCTTGTCAGGTGGTGGCATTAAGAGGCAAGCGCTTGGCACTAAACCTTCTTGGCCTTTCGAAGTACGTATGCGCCATTTGACACGACCCGAGTTGTCCATTAATGTACATGTTTCCCCTTTATCAACTTGGACTTGGCCCTGCTGATTGTAAGCACAAATCGCTTGGACGGGACTCTGACGGTTGACTGGTTGACGACGTTTATTCAAAGGTACAATTGTTTGAGCTCTATGCTGTAAATTGGCAACTGTTTCACCGAAAGCATTTAGCTCTTCGCGCAGGTCTTGCATTCCTCGAAGTAAAGCTTCTCCCTGATCCAAACCGAAATCAGATTTTGAATATTCACTGTTCAAAATCTCATCTCGTTTGCTTAGCCATTGTTCAGCATCTTTTATTTCTGCAAAGAATTGATGATATTCGGTGGCATGCTTCAAATGAACTTCTAGGCACAGCGTTAACTGCAAAGCCACGCCCATTGTTGTTGCAAAACAGTCAAATGGCCATCTATACACTTCGAGGCAGGATGCTGTTGATTCAGTAAAAGTTTCACCACGATCCAATATTGTGCCAAAATGTAATTCACGCTTTTCAAGCTCAGACATAAGATTCTAAAATAATTGTTTTTTTAATAAATTTTTCTTCCAGATGGGTTTAAAGCAGTAATTAAAGCAAATAACAAGCAGTACGGTGTTACAATAAAAACAAAACCGATTTAACGTGGACTATGGGCCGACTTGGTAATTCATTTTAGAAACTCGATTATATCTTTCAAACCGCAAGTTAGCGACAATATACAAATGTTAAAAGTCCATGTTGAAGTGGAACTTCCTAGCTTAATATCAAGTCTTGAACCTTTTAAACGGTTTTACTTTATTTAAGTCTTATTTATTTTAGTATTTATTGATTTTAGCCCCTTCTAGATTGACAATAAATATCTTAGCATTAAGGCAATAACGTCGGCAGAGCAACGGGACAATATTGCTTATTGCTTTGCTTTGGGACAAAGTATTTATGTTAATTCACAATATAAAAAACGTCATACGAGAAGGTTCACAGCAAAATTTTATACAATTTCATGGTTTTGTCATTTGCGGCTAGTTTGTGAAATTTTTGTGTAGTGTTGCATAAAAAGCTTTTTACTTAATTTTAGGCTTAACCTTTAATTATAAATTTCAAACACATTGACAATCATATATGACGTTTTATGTCGGCAATAATTGCCGCTCGAAAAAGGGCGTCTTCATGAGAGATAACATAATTTTGACGTTTGCTGCAATATATGTTAATGAATTCATTGCCAGTCTAGACGGGTGACAACTGTGTGAAGGAATTCTGTATAATTGAAATTATTACATTTTCTATTCTCAGCATAGTCCTGAAAACATGTATCGAAATATTTAATTTTCATAATAAGACTCGATAACTTATCTTAGTCTCGGTTCACACATGAAATTTTTTTTCCAGAAACTTATCCTAATTTTATTTGAAACTTTCATTTGTATCTGCACACGGAATAAAACTCAAAACAATGAAGAATTTCAGAGTACATGAAAGCCTGTACTGAAACTCATTCGTCACATTTCTTCTGCCCCCTGTTATCAACAAACACAGTATTTCATGAAAGAAAAATTTCATGTGTGAACCAAGAATTAAATACTTTACTTACACCCTAAACCATTGTTTAATATTCGACTCCAAATAAAAACCGTTTGCTATGACTTGAACATTTTTAATAAAAATTTATTAGCCGAAAATTTGTTTTGTCATTTTATTTAGGCTTCATACATGTGCAACAATATTATGCGATTCCATAGTATGCAGGATATCGAAAGCAGCAATTACACCGCAGTATTTTTATCGATAACTTGAATATTTAGTGTGTCATTGAATTAAAAAAAAATATCAAGGATGTATCAAAGTCGGCCTATAACCACCATTAAACCATTTCATTTCATTTTTCTAGTTTGCAAAACTAAGCAATTAAAGTGATTAAGCTTATATGTAACAAAACAAAAATAATTGTATTATAATGTAACGCTATGAAATAAATACATATATAGAAATATACATACATGTCGTAGGTTTAATGCTTAGCCCATGATGCCACTCGATATCGCTAGCTAGCTAAATGCATTCAAACCAAAAACAACATTTTTAAAATTTGTTGTTGTTTCAAATGTATTTATGTCAGCGAGCGATATCGTCGGCTAGGCATTAAGCCTAATGACTTGCACTTTTTCTATTAAACTACAAACTAAAATTTGAAAAACAAATAAAATGTGATTAGTAGGCCCGCCCTGAATTTAATGTCGGGCTTAAATAGAGATTGCTTACTCTTCTTGCCGGTAGCTTGTTTACGTTTTATTAATTTCTTTCCTACTCCTGTAAAGTAAAAACTCCTGAACAAAATCATGATGAAATTGTAGTATTTTTTTCATTTCATATAGCGGGTTCCCCAGTTTTTTCTTTTATAATTGACAGCCAGTTATTTTCACATCATATGATATGGCGTTCTCTAATATAGTAAAATATATTGTACCCCAGCTAATAAATCTTCAAATTTAATTTTCTTGTCTTCTTGAAGAAAGTATCAATCGTAATCATAATTTATCACAAAAATCCTTTTTAATTGAAGGAAAAATTCAAAACTCAATCCCGATTAAAATTCAAATAATTATAAAATTAAAATATTTATATATGAATTTTTTGAATTGAATTGTCTTGCTGTCGCAATTCGGAATACGGACTGCCAAGGCCTGGATGATCTTAGCGAGTATTACATCTATTTTATATATTTCAAAATTGCAACATTAGTTCTTTTTGATAATTCTTAAATTTTGATTGATTATTAATTAAACTTTTATATAATTCTAAATGATAGAAATTAAATGCAAAATCCTTAAGTCCCGGACCAACGGAAAGAACTATTTGGAAATTATAGATTTAGAAATCTTTATTTTACAAATATGATGTTATTTAGGATTTTGAATCAGTAGAATGTAAAATTATGATTTGTTTTGAACAGGTGTTGAGTGTAAAAAAGTTTTTAAACTAGGTTAAGCTAGGAACACAACTGGGACGAACGACGAATATCGCCATCAAGAATAATACATTTGTGTGTATGAAAATACACAGACCAACAGCGCCATTTCCATTTCAAAACATTGTTTAGTATTATTTTGTTGCAAATAGTACGAATGATTTTAGGACGAACTACTCAAAATACATTTGATTAAATTAAAAATTGCGAAAAATTGGGTTTTTTAGCATATTTTGCACTCTGTATTTACGTTAATACCTTGCCAACGAATTCGTCTTGGTAGACGAAATACGTTGTTCGAATCAGTTGTGTTTTAGCGTTATATAGTTAGGCCACTGTTAAAATAAAAAAGAAAGAAAGGTCACACATTCAGTTCAGCCCTTTAAGGTAGCCTGAAGGTGAGAGTAAAAAATTAAGGGCCAAAAGAGAAAAGATCAAGTCAAAAGATGGGAGATGGGCTAAAACAGCAATAGTAGTACTGTGTGCAATTAGGCTTGTTCCTTCTACTGTTCCTTACAAAGGATATAATTGTGCCAAAGCTCATCTCACACAGTTCATGTAAGTCACTGAAGGTACTTTCATCTAGAAATCAAACACGAGGGTCCTCCAGTGCTCGACAATTACCAAGAAAATGCAAAGCGGTCTCCTCTTGTAAGATAAACCTAATCGGCGGTGACTGGTAATGATCGTCCCAGCTATCATCAAATGTGATCTGGGAAGGTTCAATGTCTATTAAACAGTTCATAAGATATTTGAACTCTATGGAATGAGTGTAGACTGTTTCTAAAAAAAGTTTTTGTTTACATTCTTTTATTATTTTCGATCAAGTCAATGTTGTGTTATATCCAAAATATCCTCACATCAAGATGCCATAATATGTCAACTCTTCTTATCTTGTTTCTACGGTTTTTGGTGTTGTCGATGATGGCAAGACGGATATATGTATGCATACATATCTCATGCGCAATGATTGGGCCACAGAAAATATCAAAATGCTACATAAAACAGTAAAATTCATGCGATCATTCTAATTATTTTTTAAAATTATTTAAACACACTGATAAAAAAAAAAATAATATGTATACATATGTATCACCAGATAAGTAGGTATATAGATATCAATACGGACTATTAAATGTAAGGCGATTTCAATATTAGGTGAACTGAAAACACCCTATTCTACTTTTTTTGAGTTTAAGAGAAATTTTATTTACATTTTCATTATTTTAAGTTAAAAAAAACTGATATAATCTGAAAACTTTAAAATCGTGAAAATAAACCAACATAATAAATAATAAAAGTACACGTTTTGTTAAAATTTTGTTTTTTCCTTTAATAATTGTACACAATTTATTTATATTGTTTTGCCTTTGTTTTTGACATATGGGCCGACTCAAAACAACAACAAAGTACAATGTTGTTTTATATTGTTGTAATTTCAGTTTCACCTAATATATAAATTCGTCTTGATTAAATGCATATATATATATATGTATATATATTATTGCACTTGGTACAGATTCATTTGTATTTGCTCTTTTAGACAAAACAAAAAGCAGGAAATAATGTTAAAATAACTTAGAACGGCTCAAACAAACAAAGTGAAAGGAAAGCTGGAATTCGTTTTTTTTATAATCTCACCTCATCTCCATTACCAAATGCACTTGTCGTTTCAAATATATAAATAGCAAATACATAATAAAATCAATTAATTATCAATAACAATTTAAGTATACGGGCATGTCACAGAGTTTAATTCCATTCAAAAGAAATATTATAATTAGTGATGTAACGATACGCCATTTCGCCGATCCGTTGCCGATACTCAAAGATAAATATCGCCGATGATATCGATACCGATACGTTTACTGAAATTGAGCTCAAGTAAAATTAACAAAACTCAAGTCGAGCAGTTCTTTTATATAAAATAACAGTGTTTACTAATGAGCCATTCAAATCATCAACATTTTCAATACATTTCAGTTTCTAAAATTCAAATTTTTGGGGCTTGTTCAAAAATTAATGTTAATATAATTTGTTCTTTAATTCAAATTTTCTAAACAAAATTCTTTTTTAATATAGATATCAAATACTTTTGAATACATTCATTAAACTACAAAATGTCTGCAAAATTTATAATTATATAACGATGGCATACCCTTTTGATTGGTGTGATTTAAATAAAAAAGAATTGAATTTGAATTCATGTTAACAAAAAATAAATGATTGTTTTTTTACAAAATAACATGTAAGATATTATTAATGAGTCGTTTCCAAACAGAATGTCATACTGTTTATTTTCTAATATCATCAAAACAAAAAATCTGAAAACAAAAACAAAAAAAAATAATTAAAGAATTCTAAGGAGCGCCCCAGACGAGAGGAAAAGGGCAACTGCTAAGACTTAGCAAGACCGAACTGAGTAAAATGATGGAAGTTGTCACAGGACACTCTCAACTACTGGCACATCTTAACCGCATAGGTGAGGCGGAAGATGATGAATGTAGAGCATGTGGGGAGGATAGTGAACACCATTTGTGCCATTGTCTCGCCTTCTCACAAATACGATCCCGATATTGCAGTAGTGATACATTATCGGCCATAACGCAATTACGGGGCATATGCTGGAGGAAATTGAGGAACTTCGTAAGTGGTACGGAGTTCCTGTAGGCCTATTGGTCAGCTGTATTGTTAAAGCCTAGGAGCGCACAACAAGCCTAGATTGGACTAGCATACCCCTCCTATTAACCTAATGAAAAATATATGGAGGCATCGGCGTATCGACAGTAAAATATCGCTAATTGTAATGCGTACCATCATTCAGAAAATGGAAAACGTGCAAAATTTGCAGAATGAAATAGTTCTTAACAAAATTTTAATTCAATTAATAATATTGAATGTTATTTTGAAATTTGAAATTATTTTCAAAAATGTATTAGTTTTTGAATATTTTTCGTATTCTAAAGAAAGCTATACATTCATTTTCAGAATTGAACTCTGCGACAAGACCAGTAATTTATAAAATAGCAATCAATTACCAAAAATTTACTAAACAATTATTTACATTCAAACAAAATATGAAGAAAAAAAGGGAATAAGTAGATTTGCAAAGACTGAAAATTACCTCATAATATCTGTGCACAGAAGGCAAATCCAGATGTTTGTCTGCCCAATCACGAGTTATTTCTATTTGTTCTTTTTCGTTCAGCCATTGCAGTTCGGCTGAGGCTTGGGCCAAGAAGTGTTGCAACGAATCCAAATCGGAGAGGCGTTTAGTTGAGGTACTCAATAGTTCGGCATAGACTTTTTGCAATTGATTAAGACGCTGTTGGTACAAATTCAATTCGTCGCCGGTGAATTTTGTTTGCTGACGCTCGTCGTTGAGTATTTTGCTATGAAATTGGTCGATGATTTTATGTTCACGCTGCTGACGATCCAATTCATCTTTTACCGATGGCAAATCTGATCCATAGTCGGCGGCAAGCAGTTGTTTTAATTTATTTTGGCACCATTCGATGTGTTCTTGTAGATCCCTAAAACAGGGATTTGTTTCAATTTGTCTGGATTCAACGACAACACGTTTTTGGCGTCTTACAGTGGTTTCTTGGACGGGATATTTGAGGTCGGTTAATTTTTTTACAAGATTTGTATGGAATGTAGTTCGAAGTTGAGCCCAACGCTGATGCAGTTTATTGACTCTTTTGTGAAGCTCGGCCACGTGGGGATAACGACCTTCATTGAGTACATGACAGTCTTGATTCATGTCTTGTATGGGCTCCTCCAAATGACGAATTTCTGTTTCCAACGATTCAACAATATTCTTGGCATCAACTGGATGTAAACGTTCAATGCGTCTGGCTTCTTCGTTAATACGATTTTCTAGATCAGTCAACTTCACATCAACATGTTTGATTTCACGTTCGACTTTGTCGGCAAGACGTTACAAACGTTCTAGACGCTCAATTTCTTGTTGCAATATCAATTCGCGGTCTTGCAAGCGGTCTGCATACGATACCAGGCATTTTCAATTGCCTCAGGTCGTAGCTCCGTTTCCACATCTATTTCCCCAATACTTTCAAAATATCTTTCGAGTTCTTTGTAAATTTGTACCAATTTGCTTTTTTCTCGTTTGCGCACAGAAACCTCTTCACTGCAAAAGTGATGCAAGTCGCTGAACAAACGTTTCAGTTCAATTAGCGTGGGTGGGAATGAACGTTCCTGTAAATAGGCTGTCTTTTCGCGGCACCAATAGATAAACTGTTGAGCCAAATCACGGTATTCATGAACACGGCGTTGTGACTCCATGTCGAAGAGTGGATGAATGGCAGGTGGATCACGGAACACATCATACAACGATGATATGTAAGTAATTAATGATTTCTCATCTGGTTCGTTGGTGTCACATCTGAAAACACAAAATAAATCAAAATTAGTAAACATCCAATTGATTTATTGTAATTCTATCATTCTAACCTTCTGGATCTAACAGACGAGTTACACCATATTCTTTTTCAACGATATGAAAGCAATCTCCAAACGCTCTCTTGGTAGATCGTTTCTTGCTTTTCGCCAGTCAAGCAAGTCCGGTCTATTACGATGCACAAGTGCTGAGAATGCAAACCATCACGCCACGATGATGTGAAATCATTTACTCGAACTCCCGGATACCGAGCAGTAGAGCGACGAGCCCAACGCAAAAGTGCTTCACGTGCTGATACATTGTCTTCTTTGCCAACAACTATATCGAAATCTATGTGAAAAAAATAATGCATTTAATTAAAAGAACACTTTTGCGATGTATATTTGCTTATTTCAAAAAATGGTATGTGTGCGGCAAAATACAACTAACAAAATCGTTTTGTACTAATTTTTGTTGGAATGTATCATTCCTTTAACCTTTTATTCCACTAAAGTAAAGAAGGCTGTAAACACTTTAAGATACGAAACTAAGCAAATGCAAATTTTAGCTGTTGGTTATTCTTTTTGATTCGTTATCTATCTAAGCCTGGACCTAAATCGTTATATTTGTGATCGAAAAATTTCAATAAAATGTGGTCATCATTCAATAGTAAAAGCAAACTTATTGTCATTTTTTTTTTTTTTTGTTGAAAGAAATCTATCGAAGTCATTCGATCACGAGTAAAACGATTTGGGCTTGGTTTATTTTAAGGATTCTACCTTCATGCGTTGAGTAGTTGATGTTGCATGAGGATTGTTCGGTTGATGGAAGTATGGCTTTTTTAGGCAAAGTGTGACGATATTCCAAATCACAACTACGCAGCATTTTGTGGGTGGCAACAAATCTTCTGGAGGCAATTGTTGCTCTTCCGCACGACTAAGCGTTGGTACTTTTCGCACTACATGTGGTTATACTGACGATACCCACTTGAATCTCGTTGCGATGTTTTAGTGCTTTCAACGCTGGAGCCCAGAACTTCAGTCGAAATACGCTTGTTGCGTGTCACTTGCTGATATGATTCATGCAATTCATGCTGCTGCCCATCAACTGAACCCGAGACTAAAGCAACATCTGATGCACGAGCATTATCATTACGAAAACTGTTACGCAAAACCAACGAACGATCGTAAGATAAGCTTTGTTGCGGAACTGCGGAGACTGGAGCAACACCTGGATATTCAGTTATAACCGCTTCAATTGTCTTCTCATGTTTAACTTGGCTGGTATAAGGCATTTCTTTCATCGATATTAGTTGTTATTGGACCACCATTAGGTACTACAGCAGAGCTGGCACCTTGTGTCCGTCCACTACTCTTCATCAGTGATGATGAAGAAGTGGCGGTTTTTGAATACATTGTTTTATATGTCGATGCTTAAGGAATAATTTTATTTTATTCTTGTATTTTAATTGTCGATATTTTTTTTTTTTTGAATCGATTTCGTTAAAATGTGCTGTTTGTTTTGTTGTGTTGTGGAACACGATACTAAAGAATCTTTGTTAGAGTTGATGTCTGTAGTTAGTTAGCAAAATATAATTTA
>BGZK01004994.1:0-10452 GCA_005406025.1 Eumeta japonica | reverse complement strand
TTTGGAAAATGTATCATATATTACAAATTAGAGGGGTAAATAAAACTTATCATCGACTATCTCGGCTATCAAACTTCTTGAAATCATCAAATCAAGATGGTTTAGAAAGTGCTGATCCAACAAGTAAAACTAATCACAAACAAATCGGCCTCAATTGGCTTTTTAGGTATCCGTACTCAAGGCTACTGAGACTACGCCATCCGTCCGTCCATTTCTAGGCTCCATTCTGAAGGCTAGAGTGCTACATTTTCCCTGGATGTTGTTATACCACGCCGCTACAACAGCTATATAAAAACTAAAGGGTGCCCCATCTAAAATAAAACTATAGCAGCTAGAGAGCTGAAATTTGATTTTGTGTTTGAGTTTAGACAAAGTATATGCAACAATCTAGGTAAATTATATGGTTTGAGTGTTGCTACAGATTCCAAAACTTCCTGTCATCGAATTCGGATGCTGATGAGTATCGTGGCGGATATGAAACGACTAGCTGTACCCCAGCTAATGCTGTTTTTCTTTGTTTAAAAGCAAATATCAATCACAGTAAAATTTATATAGAAATAAACTTGAGTCTGAATAAAAAGTAAAAATTAAATACATAAGAATTATAGAAAAAGTTCAAAATAATAATAAAATAATTAATTAATTTTTATTTCTTTTATTACAAATTCAAAACTTATGAGAAAGTAAAATTATTTTTTTTTTCAATCAATTTTTCTATTTATTTTCAGGTGAAAATGCAGTTACGACACTTGAAGCGTTTTTATACATAAAAACCTTCAACAATAAATAAATTTATGAATTTACGGTCTTAATAAAAATTAATTCATATACAATAACAACAACCTCATTTTGGAAATAAGCCAACTAAATTTGTTCCTTTACAATATCTTTCTGTCCAAGCATTGAAAACAAAAGGAATAAATCAGAAGCCAGCTTTTTAGCAGCGAAAAGCTGGAGAAACTTAATAATTAAAAAACTTCAAATATAACATGAAGTTTTGCAGTATGAACGGACCAACAGAATCAGAAGTTGAAAGCCTATTAATGAGTCCATGTTGGGGCCCACACAAAACAACTGACCAAGATCAATATTTACTAGATGGCCATAAATTATTGCTGACCCTTGACTCGCCCAGATACGGAACAAAAAATTCTCTGGATGTTTTGGATAACCTGCTAATGAATTCATCCTCTCTAAATGCTCTGTCTGATTTGAAACCTTTGCCCCATTTACAGGCTACGGGTCACTTGTCGATAAATGGCATATCAGGGCATCACTATCATGCCATTGCCCAGAGGCTACCAGATGAGAGCAATAACAATTACATACAATCTGCTTATCATACGGCAACGACAACCCCGAATTCCACATCTGCAGGTATATTGGGTGCCACCACCATACAGTTGGCGGCTTCCTCAACGGGTGCCTCACCGCACGGTGGCAATGGTTTGAGTTTGTCACGTAGTCATAATTCATCTACCGATCACAATATTGTTTCCTCTTCCACCTGCCTGCCCGAAAGTGTTTTAAGTTCAGATGCCGATGCCTGCCTAAACGATGTTAAACTCTTTGCCGATAGTCAATTAGATAGTAAGCTTTATTCTTTGGCCGACAGTTGTGTTATGTCAAATGCTTCAATAATAGTACAACTACTGGGCTGTTAATGGCGGCCAGGATCCCGACTCGGGTGGTGCGAATCTATGCAGATGCTAAAGATCTTACAGAGTATGTGGACATGAATCGATTGATGACATAGCGGCAATAGTGGCAGTGCAATAGCCGATACTACGGTACCCAATCAACTGGACAAAGATGATGGCAATGATACACGCGACTCTTGGATAGACTGGATGCTTGGATAGAGCAATTGTATACAACAGGGTAAGTTGGTGGTGTCCCAGCAAGACTCATTGGTGAGTTCATTTTTGCCTCAGTCGCCCGTACATCCGAGTAGTTCTACCCTGCAGAGTCTGCTGACACATGGCTATATGCCTTTGCTGCAAAATCGTTTACAAAACGGCCCGCCCACGGGCAACATTAAAAGTGAAGCGCCCAGTTCTACCTCATTTTGTAATGAACTTACAGCGGCGACCTCTACATCGGCCAGTCCACCCGGATCGGTGGTATCGACGACTGATAATCTCATGATCAATCCCCGCTATCTTACCAATCCTCTACAATATCAGATTTCTATGAAATCTGATGGCATCTGTAGTCCGATATGATGGGCAATTATCCCTCATACGACCACCATAACACCCACCGGCACACCAAAACCAAAAGATCTAGATCACAGAAGAAATCATCACTGTCCGCCTCAGGCTCATCAGCCTCATCCTCGCTCAGCAATGGCCAGCAAATGAATGCAATAACATCACCTACGTCGGTCAACAATTTCAATGCCAACGATTTGTCCGGTCTGTTGGGCAAGAGAAGCCGGTGCATCGTTGCAGCATCTGCAATCGGGGCTTTTGAATAAAAGTAACATTAAGGTACATTTGCGAACGCATACGGGCGAAACCTTTTCGCTGCGAAGTGTGTGCCAAAGCCTTTCGACAAAGGCTCATTTGCTCAAACATCAACAGATACATAAGAGAATTGGGCGTGACTGACATCAAAATCAGGCCTCGCCGAAAACTTCTTCCTACCATTCGATACGAATGGAAACGAAGAATTTCGTTTCAAACCGATCATACTGCAAAACCCAAATTATTTTCCCATCATTAGCCCGCTCATATTTCGATCACTAATTGTGGTATGATGATGTTTCCGGTTTCGAAACAACACAACGAAAATGTTGTTGTGCAATAAATGTATAAAAATAAAAATTAGATTTTTATTTTTATGCACATTTATTCACGATATTTTCAATTTGTGTGTGATTTGGTTTTATTCTCACACCCCATCCTAAAGGCGGCTCAGAGTATGCCAACATATTGAACGGCTGCAGCACTTAACAAATTATTAAATATACATATATAATAAACAACTGTTTATTTTGTTTTAATTAATGTTTAAAATTGTTTTGTGCTGTTCTTTCTGCATGCAGTAACAAAGTAAACATCAAAGTGCTCCAGACGATCAATTGGGAAATTTGGTTCAATCTTTGATTGCTACATAATTTGGTTATAAAGCCTGAGTAAAACCATTTCACATGCTACAAATACAAAAAAAGAAAAACAAACAAATATGATACCAAGCTAAGCAAATATCAATTGTTATTCGTTGTTGTTGGTTGCTTTTGATCTCTTAGTTGTTCTAGAAAATATTTATGTATGTATGTATGTATATAGAGGTGAAGAATCGTTCTGCGATATTTTATCGGCTATGTTTTGCGTTCGCTTAAAATTCTTACTTTCAAAATTTTATTGAAACTATGCCTTAAGAAAACCGAAACGAAGATTTATAATTTTTTTTTCTAAAAGGAAACTTATTGGATAGCCCATTTTTCCAAGTTAAGCTTACTGTTTATCGAAAATATTTAGGAAATATGTTTGCAAAGTAGAAAGTAATCGAAAACAGCTATCAATAACTATACTTCCAGTAAAAACAGTTATCGTCACTTACTCTTCTATAGAAAAGTTTTATTTAACTTTAATTTTTTAATAGAAGGTTTTCCGATCACTTCACTTTTCTATAAAAGCTCTCGACATCTTATTTGTTTGACGAAAACTTCTAATTAGTTATCGATAACTTGACTCTTTATATGAAATATCGACTACTTTGGTTTACTGTAGAACATTTAACAATTTCTATATTTTCTAATAGGAAAACTATTGTTTATTTTAATCTCCACAGAACCATTGTCGATAAGCATATTTTTCTATAAAAAAGTTATCAAACACCTAAACTGTTCTATACAAAAAATATCGATAGCTTCACTCTTCTGTAAAAATTTATAGATAACCAAGTTTTGTTTTAGAAAAGTTATCTCTAACTTCATAAAAGTTATCGACAATTTTATTTTTCCTCAGAAAATCTTTAGAAAATTTTATCTCCATAAATAAAAACTTTCCTTAACTTTAGAGCTTTTTCCCCGAAGAAAAATTATTAATAGTTTGGTTTAGAAATGAAAGAAAAATATTCTTAGATTCAGTTGTAGAGAAAAATATTATTGTTGGTTAATTCTATTCCCTAAAAAGGCATCACTTGGTATAGCATAGATATCGATGACTTTGTATCACTATTGAAAATTTATCGACGATGTTGTTTCTCTATAGGAAAGCTACCGATAAATTATTGTTAACTTCACTTTTCTGAGTAAAAGTAATGCTAACATTTTGTTTCTGTAGAAAGCTAATGATGACATTATTTACCTAATAAAATTTCGATAACTTTGCTCCGCAATGGATGAATTCTCGATAAGTTTATTTTTCCGTAGGCACAATAGCGATTACTTTATTTTCTTATAGGAGTTTCGATATACTGGAATTTTGTTTTTAAAGAAGCTATTAAAATCGTTAGCTTTTCCTTTATATTAAGTTATTGATAACAGTGCATTTTAATTGAAAACAGTTGTTTTTTGTGCAAAGGTTAGAAATAATTTTATTTTTCTACCAAATAAATAGGTGTCTTAATCAATTTATTTTCATGATCTATGAATGCTAAGAACCTCCGTCATTCTTGCCATGACCAACTGTAGCCGAAAAGTTCCTCGAAATAAGGCATGTGGGCTCTGCAAACCACGTTTACTCTGCTTATCCGCAAATGCAAAATCCTGAATATTTTCAATTTACTGAAAGGTTGTGATGTCTATACCATGAAAAAACGTTTCGTTTGCAGCCAGCTCGTCAGTGATATTATCACTGCGGTTGGATCCATCCACCCATTTAAGAATCATATTTACATATATAGTCGATTCGTTGAGAGATACCCGCTATCTTTGGACAAAGTTAAATATAGTATAGTTAGGGTATTAATAACTACTTGGCTATCATCATCAAACATCCTGTAAAATATCAGCCAACTGGCCGCTCTATTTATTGTTTTTATGGGTTTTGGTGAACTCTTAATTAGCAATTTTATGAATAACATTTTGCAAAAGCTGCTTAACCAAAGCGCAGAAAAATGCCCATAATTCCACACAAATATTTTAAAATGAAAATCTTTGGATCCTAAAAGTCTCCTGATAGAACAACTTTTGAATTATGTTTTGTATCGAAAAGAAATCCTTCTAATAAAGCCTATAGCTTTCCTACAAACATTAAATACATTTCCAACAGGGATCTCGAGTTTAGAGTTATAGATAAGCGACAAGACACAGCTGCTGCTTCCTTCCTTTATTAAATCGAAATATGTGTATCATACATACATTCATTGCATCGAAAGACATCCAGTTCATGAGTTAGCAAAATTGTAGTAAAAAATTATTTGTTATTTGCTGCAAGCAACTAAGCCAAATAAACTACACTTAGCCGAGCAATTTGTTTATTTATTAGTTCTCTTAAAGAATCCTCTACCCCCAATCAACCTCATAACACTTCTTGAAAAAATCATAATCATAAGAAGAATTGCCAAGAAAGCACAAGCAATGTAAGAACAACGGAGCGTCCAATTGTCTTTTGCAACTGTTGTTCCGTTTTGATGCAACCCTGTGAGCCTCTATCGAAACGGTTGAAATGCACACATACATGCACAGCTAATAAAATACAGTGTAAAATATATACATATAAGTGTTAAAAACAAAAACATTCTCAATTATGTTAAAAATTGTAAATTTTAATTTTCAAATAAATTTAAATGCGTAGAAAAGTACCTCAAATGTTTAAAGAACACAAATGTTTAATAAATTATAAATATATATATTTTTTATAAATTTAAAACAAGTTGTAATAAACACTAACACACATACATATATACACACTTAAAAAATTAAATTATGTACAAATACTTAAATTAATCAAGAAAAGGTTTTGGCAATAATTTTTTATTTAAATTTATTTATAACTATTATTGCAACAATATTAAAATATATATAAAATAAAATAAATTTATGTGGTTTATAAAAAAACTATATATATAATGTTTATTAAGCAATATTTGCTTATTAAAACATTGTAGGCAGTTTTTGAATGAGACCAGACTAAATTTCAAAATTTATTTAATTTTCTTTAAAGTTTTAATTTCTTTTTTTATCGAGAAAAAAAAGTGATAAATTTCCTTAATTGAGTTATTAAATAAACGTTGTTTTATATCTATTATTGCGTTCTTTTTTTTTTTATATATAATTTCCAGTTAATCTTCTTTTTAAATTATTATATTTTTAGCAAATATTATTTCATAAATTATTGTATATTTATTTGTTTATTATTTAGGTTATTTTTATTGCTTAATATATAAAACATCTTTTAAGTCTTTATTTAAACAAGAAATGATTTTCAATATACATATTAACTTATAATGTATAAACTTAAAATTATAGTTAAGTTATTGTGCAATTAATTATGCTTATTTAAATAAATTTATTTCGTTCTCTAACACTATCTCTTTATCTTTCTCTCTCTTTCTCACTCCGTCTGCGGCTATCATTTAATTTAAATGTTAATTAAAAACGTTTGTAAATATTTTAATTATTTGAATTTATTTTTTAAGTATGATTGTTCTATTATTTTTACAACAATAATCTTAAAAAAATATTAATAAAAAAATTGTTTATAATTTTATTCTTGAAAAAATTAAAAAAAAAGTGAATCTTATTTTGTCTCATAACGCTGTCTATAAAACTACACTTGAAAGCTGATCTTTCTACTACAATCTGACATTGAAAAGATACAACTCTATTTACAAATTTTGTTTCAATTCACAAGCTCTATTGTATCGAAGAGACAGCTTAAGCATTTAAAAGAAAAACTATTTGCAAATATTGTATTTGACAATTTACTAATTGTGTTTAAAATTATTTCTTCATATGAAACGTAGCAATTAAGTTTGTGGATGGGCGCACAACTCTTCTGAATTTTTTCTTTAAAGATATTATTTTTATTTTGAAGAGCACTTTTTCCTTTTTCAATATTTAACTATTGACCAAAATTTTCAAATTGATTTTTGAAATAAAAATTGTAATCGAAATATCGAAAATAATTGTTATAAGACCTAAAATTAAAAGGAGCTTTCTGTTAGCCGTAAAAATTTAACAATAATTTTTTTTATTACTTCCATAATACATATATAATTTTATAAAATTTTTTAAAATCAAGGTTAACCAACTGTATCGGAAAATACTAGTAGAAGTGGCTGAGTGGATAGAAATACCTGATTGCCTGCCACCGGGTCGCAGGTTCGATTCCTACCGTAGACTTCGGGTATTTCTGCAGACAAATAAAAGTTTCGTAGTTTGGTGTTTGTTAAAATAAGTTATTTGTGTAGTAAAGTATAACTGAAAATGAATAACAGAATCTGCAGATAACCACTTGGGCCACAAGATACTTGTAGCACGAATAACCGGTTTACCTTTACCGATATACAAATCTTCAAACTAAAACTAGGACGTAAAATAAAATTTAATCAACTAAAAGCACATTTTTGTCACTTTCTAACATGACCCAAATTTGTCACGTGCTTTTGTTAAACATTTTTACACAGAGCTCTAAGATTTTAAGTTAACTATATTTATATTAATTAACTTAAAGTTGTTAGACATGAAGTGGCACCGGTATTCGTATCTACCGGTAATCCGGTAGTGAAATTGTGAGCACTATTGCCGTTGAGTTTACCGTAATCGAAAAAAGGTGTGCCAGTGTACAATTACACTGTGTAATTTTAAGTCATGGAAAAATAACCACAAACGGACTTTGATACGTGATAAAGGATAAAAAATAGACACATGTTATTTTGCTTTGCCCAAAGTCACGCATTTTCTTTTTAAAAAAGGACCCGAAAGATTTGGTTCCTTGGTAGCATTTTTCAAAAACTGATCATTTTCTCAGGTCTTGCAAGCCGTTTGAATTTTAATTTACTTAAAGCGAAAATATTGCCCTTATCCTAAAAGTTGTGGAAATATAAAATTAAAAAAATTTATCTTCGAGGTCAACATCATAAAAAAAACTTAAAATCGATTTTTCGCCTCTTCGCCCTGTTTAATCTCAAAAGTTTGTTTTAGTTCTGTTTCTTGATATTCTTGCTTCTCTTGCCCAAAACACATATGTGTGTACGTACATGTATACATACATACATATTTTGATACTTCTGTACATTTAAGCAAAATATGAAAACAAACTTATAATAAAAAAGTATAATTTTTGATAGAATAACATGTTTACAAATAAAACACTAACTTTGCAACAAGCGTTGGTGGCTGAGTGGTTGGCGCTATTGGTTAGTATGCTGAGCATCAAGAGTTCAGTCCACGTTTTGTCTTACTTCTTTTTTATAAAACCATATTGCATGCAAAATTTTAAATTTAGTCATTAGTGATTTTTTTATATCTCAAGTTATTTTAAGCCCAATTTTGTTTAATTTTAATCCTGTATTACCACAGATATTTAAATTACGAATGTAATGGCTTCAAGAAAGGTGTTCCAAAACACATTTATTTACCAAAGAAATCTAATATACCCTCTTCATAAATGGTATAAAAAAAAAACAAGCAAAAAAATTATATTCGGTTGGGTCTCTGATACCTCCAAATATTTCGTCGGCACAATAAATAAAATATAATTTCACATCTACCTTCCACAAAAATGTTTCCGTCCGCTTACACATAAAATTTTTCAGAAATAGAATTTCGCTATAACTCGGTGTATATGAAGTGATGTCAAAAAATTATTTTCTTGACATCGAAAATTTTTTCTCAACAAAATCGCAAAATACTTTAAAATATATGTATGTCTCTTTCAGACGTTGTTTTAGTCCTTCTTAGTGGAACTTTTCCCACTGATTCGACTTTGCTCCTTGATGAACTTAATCTCTGTGCCATCCTTTAAGATTGTATCTTTACCAGCGATACTCACAAAATAGATTAAAAGTATTTGTGTGTGTGTGCGAATACACTGCGAGAAACATCGTGATAATCAATTGGCCCGATAACTGGCTTATATTAAATAAATGAAGTATTGAATATTTTTACTATCTAACTGCCTCTTTCACTATTTCGAATACGTTCGTTCTTTCGCATAAATACACTTAATACAAAAACAAATTTGAAATTTTTGTTGTTGTCTCAAATGTATTTATCCGAATGAACAAACCTGTTCGAAATAGTGAAAGAGACAATAATTTAATTTTTTTGTACATATTTAGGAAAAACATATTGGATATGTGTCCATGTACGAGGGAATTTTTTTTAATAAAAAAACATTTAAGAATAAAAAAAAATTCTTACAGAAATTAAGATTTTAAAAATTTAAATTAATATAAGAGTTTAATTGTAAAAGTTCAAATAAAGTTTATTTTAGTTCCCAATTATCCTAAATGTACTGAAATGCAGAGAAAACACAAATACATGTACTCAGCTGAGCTGTTTTTTCCTATTTTAATTGAAAGTTGGCAACCAATTGGTAAAATTTCAGCTTTTAATACTTTTTAGGAGCACAGCGTGGTCTATATTAAATTTCTCTCTTGGATTTTCCACAGACTCTCCTTTTTAGATGGGTGGGTATAAAAAATAACATGGAAATGGGCATATCAGAATGAAGTTAATCGATTAAGGTCTTTGTTTTACCGATTAAAAAATGAAATTTCGGTTTTGAATACTTTCTATGTCTGGTCTACATAAATCATCTTATCTTGCGGTTTTGGGATTTAGTTTATTTTTAAATAATAACTGCCTGGCCCACAACGTCACTCGACATCGTCCGCTCAAACGTATTTATGCAAGCGAGCGATATTAAGTGACATCGTGGGCCAGGCAGTAATTGTGGGAATTTGATTTGAAAAATAGGAATTATGATGCTGCGTATACCCTAAACCTCGTAAGGTTGTTGTGTGTTCCCTACGTATCCCACCCAACACTATAGATATTTACCCACAGG
Source organism: Eumeta japonica (assembly GCA_005406025.1). Classification (NCBI taxonomy): domain Eukaryota; kingdom Metazoa; phylum Arthropoda; class Insecta; order Lepidoptera; family Psychidae; genus Eumeta; species Eumeta japonica. The sequence continues at coordinate 484 of BGZK01004994.1, read as the reverse complement.
TCTTAATAAGTTTCAGGATCAACACAAATTAAGGAAACTTAATTCCCTTGTCATATATATCTTAAGTGTGTTATAGGCGATATGGGATCATTTCCCAGGTACAATAACGTAATTAAACTTAACTTCAGTTTACTTTTAAGCCCGGAATTGCCCCTTTAAAACCATCTTTTCTTGCCAAACGAAATATCTAACCTCAAAGATGTTAAGAATTTATAAACATAACAATAAAAAATAGCAACTTAAAGATCAAACAAAATGTCTTTGAGACAACAAAATACGGTGAAATTGTACAACAGAGATAATAAAGTTTACTAAAACCAGCAGTAGCTAAACAAAAAACTTGAATAGTTACAGTAACACATTAAAGCATTAATAAGCCCAGTTGGAAATTATGGAGCCAAAAACTCGTAAAATATCATGAACCCATTTAATGCAGTGACAAAAAGGCAAATTGTCATAAAGAGATATTCAGTGTTTAGTGTCG
>BGZK01004993.1:0-10460 GCA_005406025.1 Eumeta japonica | reverse complement strand
AAGAATAATTTTTAGGAAATAAGAGAATGTTTAAAACAACGATTCAAAATTTTACTTTCAGAAGGTCTTCAGACGTAATGATTGTACAGGGACATAACTGTGTGGTTGTGTTTCCATTTGTTTAGAGACAGCATTGTTGTTATTAAATTGTCAAAAACTTGCTTACAGGCTTTATCGACGGTCAGTGTTGTAACGACATCAAAAATAGTAAAGCATTAGCAAACCTTACATCAAACCTGAAATACATCGTTCTAAGTGATCGTCTACGTCAGTGTATGCGTGGACTGTTGTTAAAATATGCATGATTTTGCTGAAGCATCGTGTTTGAAATAGTCCCCTTTTTGTGGTAGTAAGAGGTGGGGTAAGCGACGATATTTTATTCTTTTTTATATATGATATATTTTAATATGTTTCGAGTTCGTAGGAACGCAGTGTAATTCATTCTTTTGGATGAGTTTCTGTCTTTGAAATTAATGGAAACAATACAAAATAGTCTTGCTTTGTATGTCTTTACTTCAGCTCACGTGTTATCTATGAGTATATATACATGTAAGTGTAATAAAACTCATTGTAGAAAAGACGAGTTTCGGTTCACATAAATGGCCATGAATGTGTCTTTGTTCAAAAGCGATCCTAGACCATTCATAAAATTTGAATGTACACCATATGTTCCGTATTATAAAAATTGACAAGTATTTTGCTGTTCGAAAATATTAAAATTGAGATTTTATTATTTTATATGTATTGCAATACACGTATTTCGTTATCATGGTTTGCTAACTTCTTGATATAGGGACAATTTATTATTAATGCCATGAGCTATATTATTGAATATAATAATAATCGACCTTAAATTGAATCAAATGTGATATCTGTGTACTGTAAATTATAAGACTAGGTGAATAATCGATAATTACTTCGTCGAGGACTACGCGGGATCCAAAGGGTGCTTTGCTCTACTTGCAAGGAGATCAAGATAGACCTCTCGAGCCCATTGTAAATTAAACTCTTGTCTAGAGAGTTGGTTCTAAAAAAGACTCACCTAGTAAATAATTAGAAAAAATACGGTCGGTTCAAGCACAGGAAATTTTGCAAAGTGCAAGATTTCGTTTCAAATTCTTAACTACAAAGTTACATTAATTTTCTTTTGATTATTTTTTTAATTTAACTTTATTGTCCATTATTCTATTCTATTATATTATTGTGTTAAAACATTAGGCGTTATTTTTTGAAATTAATTTATTTTAAGAAATAAACACAATTAGTTTTTAAATATCGGAGTATTTACGAAATACGAAATAATAAATAAGAAAAAAATAGTAAACACGAAAGTATCGGAGCATCCTAGCACACGTAGGAAATTTTATTGTTTTTTTTTAACAATAATATTTTATTGGACATTATTTGTCCATTTAGGAGTGTATGAATGGTTCGATAGTGAACTTTTACGTTTCTAGCTCTAATGCTAAGGTCGATTACTTTGAAGTTGCCATGGCTAAGAATTATCGAGTATACAACTTTATTTTGTACAGATATTTCGTGTGTAACCGCAACTCCACAATACTTAAAGAACTAAATAATACTCTTTCTTTAAAATATGGCATAAAACACATGCATATTATTCTAAATGTTTATACCTCACTTTCAAGCGGTTTGAAAAGTTCCACTGTGCCGAATACCACAATTAGTTCGGCCGCGTAAATATATACCACTTGAACCCCAAACTCAACAGACAAATAGACTGAGATCGCTTCACTGTAAGTCTTCCCGGAGCATAGACTACTTAGAAAATCTGCGTTGACCTTCTAGTCGCGAGAAGAGAGCTCACAGCTCCTTTTCGTGTGGAACGTTAACAGTATGCCATACGAAACATCCGTCCGTGGAGTCCTCTTTACAATTAGGAAAATCTAGAGGCTAAGATCGTGAACCGTGGGAGAGTCGATCTGTTGTCGCTGATTCAAATCCAGACTGTAGACGACCACGCGTGATAAAGCACATACGTATCACGAAACAGTAGAGATGCATATGAACACTACGTTTTCACGTCGCTGTATATTAAGAGTGGTGGATTAGTAAATCGCAACACAGTATTTACTGGAAAACAATTGAGACGTTTTTAAAATATGTTAAAATGTAATTATAAGTATTTCCCTTTTTATATTTTAAAATTTTATAAATTATGTAATTTTTGCTCTATCAAAGGGGCACTCGCAGTAAAACTTTTGTGGCAGGGCTTTGAAATTCACATCCGCAACTTTTTTGTATTACTAAGAGTGGTGGGGGTTAACATTGTGTAGGATAGAATGAGTTGTTATTGTCCGTGATTTTGTGTACTACGTTCAGGCAGCGTGGCGATCACTAAGTACAGCTATTTTCCTTACGACTTTGAAAGGCATCGATATGAATTCCGATGTTATATTTATAATAATTTTAAGAAATATTTTATTTCATTTGGTGCATATAAACTTTTGGTGTTATCATGAGTAATATTTCGCGTTAGAAAAGAAATACAGTATTATTTCTGAGTTTATAGTAAGAGACAAAAAAGGTATTTATAAAATGCACTTTATTTGCATTATTTATTGAAATAATGTGTCATTGGAGAGCTACAATAATTCCACCTCCCGTTCATATTTCAAACTAATTGAAATAATTTTATTCATTTGATACGGGGTTCAAAATGTAGTCGTTAGAGGTCTCTGAAAATCTTTTTTAAAACTATATACGGTATAGAAAATAGTTCTCAGATTACATTACAATACAATAGGTATACGAAAACATATGAGAACCTACCAATAGTATAAAATATTAGTTAATATTTTCTCTTAACATGTTTAAGTACAAATATCAATCTTGTTTATTATTGCTTATAGATACATGTATAAACTCATTAAAATATAAAATAACTTTTAAAGATATTATAAGCATTACAGAAAAAATAAAATGTATTATTTATTCTACTCCCGATACACTATTCTCATGTCATTCTCTCGAAAGGTGCTTTTCTGAAGTTTCGATTCTACAGTGTGTCAATTGCACACACACAGATTTTTTATATACTAAATATTTTTTTAAGTATACCATATCCACCCTTAAACACTACACAGTGTTGTGACTTATCTCATAGGGCTTGTATTTGAATTCTCGAGTTAATACCGATAAGCCAATTTTGAATGTACTTAAGATTGGTTTTCAAATATCACGTAAGACGTTGTATGCATGTTTATTAATAAACAACTGCGAAGTTTAAAATCCATAAAAGCATTGTGTAATAATTTCAACCTTTCTATTATTCACTGTTTAAAATTTTTCTTACAACAATATGAGATTAGACAAAAGCAGTGACGAAAAAATATAGAAGTGATTCTTTATTACGTTGTTCCTGGAGTAGGAACGCATTGTCACGCTCAAAACGTTTGCAGCCGTATTAATGACAGAGCATTCATCAATTGAACATTTCTAAGAGTGAAGCCCATTTTATTCCTTGGAAACAATCAAATTAGTTTTTTTGTTGGCCCAGTGGACTAAAAAATTAGAAGTTTAGGAATATTTTCGGTAAGACTTGTTTTAGTATCCTTCATTTGTAATATGAAATGATTATACAGAAATGTTATCTTCCTCCAAAAGGTGTCTCCCTGAACAACGCCTGTCCGGCTTCGTGCAGTGACACACGGGCACACGAACCCGGAGTCCTCGAGCTCCTGTCTGTCTCACTCATTACGCCATCCTGAGATGACGGTGTCCTTCTATTTTGTGGTCCTTCCTGCAGAACCTCAATATCCTTCCAATTTACTCTTCAACATTATTCAGATTCATGATAGCTGAAATTGAAGAATTATAAGAATTGTTGCTCTGGTAGGTTACTGGTTTTGACAGAAAATCTCTCCCCGACCTCATCACGGGTATTACCGCTCTAATTGGAGTGAGTAACAAATTTCTGTAGCAAGAAATTAGGAACCAAAGATTTAAACACAGTCTCAATTGCGGCGAAAAAGATCCGCAATTTGTCAGGCTTAGTTCTCTGTAGAAGGAAATCGCTGATTACAGAAGACCGTTATGGCACTGTGAATATTTGTGAAGGGATAGTCGACAAAGCGAAAGATGTTTGCGAATCGATGAAAGATACACTATTCGATATTATTTGCGTGAATGAGACCAAAGAGGAAAGGCAATAATTGGGCTACAGATTTATAAAATAGGGTATGAAATATTCATATGATAAATAGAAAATCAAAACCGTTTAAGCAATTTATGCTAATATTTACATTTTAGCTGGTCATGACTAATAAAAAAGAATGACATGCGTCGTTCTTAAGATGCAATCCTAGAAAAGGTTGAAATTTTTATATAAAAACTGGCGAAGAATATCTCGGACCATGCTCGGTGAAGGGTACTGGAGCCGTTACTACAAAAATGCACTATAGATAAAAAAACTATGTTGTCACCCTTTTTTTCCATGTTTTCCGCGGAGAACAGGTTTAAACAGTTTATTTACCCATAACTAGAGGAACAAGTAGGTATGTCGACTATTACTCTTACTCTAGTGTAAATTAAAGTGCACTAGCAAAAGAGCGTATCTTCGTGGCACTTACAGCCTTTGGTTAAGAAGCGAAGTTTTTCGGAATTAACTCAAAAATATTCTGAGATCTTGAAAATGATTTTCTTTGTAAATATTTATTAATCTTTGCCATTCTATTTTTATTCATATTTTTTGGACTTTCGTTTTACAAAATAAAAGGGGGAACACAATTCTTTCATAGCGGTTGATTTCGAAAATTTTGACTCAATTTATGAAATTGCTAAGAAAACTTTATGTATTTTTTAAAACACTGAAATTATGTTCCACATAATGATAATAGCTGAGAAAAAAAAATTTCATATCTTACATGTATGGAGTGGCGCCCCTAGAAATAATTATTTTTGTTATTTGACTATGAAAGTAAGTAACGGCAAATACAAGTCACCTATACTATAATATACAACCTATATTGTATATATATGCTTCAAAAATATGTAATATATTTTGAAGCGATTATCTAAAGAATATTGATTTGTTCTTGTGGTATAATATTAAAGTTTTATCACACCTATTTTAAATTAGCCAATCTTCGTTGCTCTCTTTCTTTGTTAAATTCTGTTTGAGTTCCTTAGACTCGGATAGAATTTCGGGAGGAAATTCTTCTTTTATGTAATGGAGTGTTGGTTCGTATTTTTTCCTGTGGCTAACGTTGTAATGATGAGTTTGGTTTTCCTTTATTTATTTTTTTCTGTTCTATAAGCTCGATTTTGGTTTCTAATATTTCAAATTTTTCGTTTATATATCTGTTGATGGAATTTTCAATATCTTCTTTATTTATCCAGCATTAAGTTGAAATGCAGGATCATTTCGACTTATTGCTGTCACATTTCTTGTTGCATTGATATTCACATATTCTTAATTTCTCCCATTTTGACCGATTATAGGTAATACCGAACATAATTTTATAAGTACAAATTTGTTGATTATATCTTGTTTTAATATTAATCCACTCTAGTGGCGAGTGGTAAAAACCTTACCTGTGCTTGAATTATTTCGATGATGTCATAAATGTATAAAAGATGTTTATAGATCAATGGATGATGTTAGCTCTTTGGTTTGAGGTTTTGTCGTTACACATATAGATGTTGCTAGTTTTATCGTCTTTATATGTAACGTAATTTAGCAATATTTTTCGAGAGATGACCTAGAACAAATTTGCTTGCACTTATTTCCTTTTTTCAGTCTTGCCCATTCCTTCGTTCTTAAGAACAGAGGTTAACCTAGAATAACCTAAAAAAAAATACCATAATCACGCCGACGTGTTGGATGTATTAGAAAAAATATGTATAATAACTTATTTTTGTTAGAAATCCACTGGAATTAGAATAAATCTTTTATTATGTTTCCCTATCGTTTTATTATTGAAATATTATTTTTCATGTCACTACTGTTTTAGAAATAAATATGGCGTGTTACAAAAAAAAGGGCGTGCGTACAAAATACACATGTCAGAAGTGAAACTTCTTTGGCAATTTAATTTTTAAGTCTTTTTTATATTTATACAAATCTAAAACTTTAGATTTCTGAGACTTAGAGGAAGGGAAAAAGAAGATATGTTCAGGAAGATATGTCTCAAGTCTGTACCGCTCTTCGTCGAAGAGTTCCACCGTGCGCGGAAACCAGCGCCGCTGCACCGTTTTCTCGTCCACGGTCAGTCGAGCGATGATAAGCAGCGCCCGTATGCCAAGTCTCAAGTCTGTGCCGTTCTTCGTCGAAGAGTTCCACATGCGCGGAAACCAGCGCCGCTGCACCGTTTTCTCGTTCACGGTCAGTCGGGCGATGATAAGCAGCGGCCGTACGCCCAGTCTCAAGTCTGTGCTGATATATATATCAGCTTCGGAGAAGAAATGAAGTAAGCATCATGTGCGATTTCAAATTTTTATTTTCACATAAAATAAGTCATAAAAGTAATAAAATATAAAACAAAAAAAAAATTATTCCTAGGCTTACATTTTTAAACTTATACACTGTTATTTATATAATAATAAAATTTATAAAGACATTGTAAATTTTAATTTATTGCTGATATCTCAGTAATTCTATACTTACATACATATATATTATTGGCAGAAATATTACAATCATTACTATAAAATTCAAATATGTCATAATATTGTTAAAATAAAATACTTTAAAATTACTGCTCTTTTGTAGGCAATTTTGAAGAAAGAAGAAAAAGCAAGAAATTCGATTATAGATGTTTTTGAATCCAATTATTCACAATCAAATTCCAATATAAAGTTATTACGAGAAATGAAACATGTTTCGGATAATGTAAGATATAACGAAAACAAAAAAGAGCGTAAAAATCACCAAATATGTAGAAGCCAGAGAAAATGTCTAAAAATATGAAATAATTCAAATCGAACAGTCCCAAGCCTCAAAAGAACGTTAAAATCTGAAATAATGCACTACGCCGAGCATGACTGATGAAAGATATAAATATGTAAGAATTTTACCAAGTGTCAGCCTAATCACTTTGGAAAATGTTTACATTTTCCAAACAATATTTGGCTATTTCAAAGTGGAAACATCAGAAAAACATATCCACCAAACTCGTTGGCAAAAATTTCAGGTAAAAGCAATAATATTCGTATGGGCATGTCCAAACAGCACGCATTAGCTTAAAAATATCTCAATGTTGATTTATATCGTCGCTGGTAGTGAAGTATATTCCATATAACAAGAAAATAAACAAAAATGGTTTTCGGGCTTCATTTGACAATCTGATACCGAAATTGTCTATCTATACCACCATATAAATCCATTGGCTCAGTCTGGACGTTTATTTTTTTCAAATAATTTTGTTATAGATAATCGTTTTATGATACAGTAATTCACATACTATTTTCTTCATTTTTGTCTGTCTGTCTATATGTATTTTTATAACTCTTGAACGTCTCGGACGATCGAAATAAAAATTTGTATATAATAATAAAATGTAGTTGCGCACATGATAGGGCACTCTCTGTTGTTTTACTGTGGGTCTCTCTGTCTGTATGTGTTTTTATAACGTAAGAACGATTTGATCGATTATGATTAAAATTGGTATGCAGTAAGAACATTTGATTTCGTAAATGGTAGACTATTGCTTTCCGGTTTGTCTGTTTGTACGTTTTCTATAACTAAAAAAAGGTTTCACTGAACATGATGAAAATTTGTGTACCGATAGCAAGAACATGTGATTACGTAAATAATAGGCTACTGTCTGTCTGTTTTTGGCATATGTGTATGTTTTTATAACTTATGCATAGCCGTATTTTTTATTAGTGAGTTTGTCAATATAAGTAAATAAAAGCATAGAGATACAATACAGAATATTTAATTTATGTTCAATGAGACATGAGATTCAGAGCGTATCATTGTTTTTATGTGACCTCTGACATATAATAGGGTTCAGCTCAAATCTAAATTACCTCACTATTTTATCAATTGAGACATATGATAAACATTGTACATGATTACAGTGTAATTAATGGGTGCCACCGATAGCAAGTGCCGAGAAAATATACATAATCAATCTTAATAATATTGGTGCGGCGAATTGCGCAGGTTGGAAAATTTTGTTTCACAATAATGACACACTCAAAGGATAGAAAACAAGAGGACTCGCCTGTGTACTTCAATTTCCTTCAGTGGCCAGCACTGGGTTTCCTACGCGTTTATTACGTGTAGCGGCGCGGGCGCGGGTTCGAGTAGTCCGTTGTGAGTTGCGGGCGGATTGGTACTAACAGAGGAGAGGGGGGAGACGCAATATGGAAAAGTTATAGGCAATGATGACAACTAGGATGGAATATGTGTCATCATTGCAACACAAAACCAAACCAAAATTACGGCAGCTTAACTTGACAGGATAAAATCCTTTCAAAATAACCAATATTATTAATTCAGGTAGAATTATTAAGTAATTGAATAATTATATAGCGGTATACCATGCGAAGTAATTATTTTTACTATTATTTTTTTAAGTTTATTTAATTATAGCTTATTTAAAGACCTTAATTAACTATATATACTTACAAAATATTATTTAGAGTGGACTGTATGAGCGATTGCTATTGATTAGGCAACGGACATAATTTGACGACCGGTCTGCGACATATGCCCGATTTAGTTCTAACATTTACTACTCGGACGACTCCGTCTTTCCCGAGAAAAGTATCTTCGATAATACCTATCGGCCAATTCAAAAGAGCGATGTTGGCAGATTGCATAATAACAACAGTACCTTTTCAGTATCGGTCGAGTGGATTTAGTCCATTTGTGTCGAGTTGCCAAATGCTGAGCCAGAACGGTTGCACTAAATGGTCAATAATGCGCTTCCGTTGGAGAAGGTTGACATTTTCATGTGCGAGAACGCCGTAAGCGTTATGAAGTGAGCGGGAGTGAGCGCAAGCGGTTCGGAAGGATCACAACTCGCAGCCGATAGGGGCCGCGAGTCCAATGTCACTTTTATTTGTACGAGCACCGCTAGCATTTCCTCGTATGTGAGCAGTTGGCTTCCGACCACTCTGAGCATTTATCTTTTGTCTTATCAATTACATTTTGCGTAACGGTTAGTTTCAATGACGATGTCCTTCATTATGTTTTCGTCAAATATATGGATGAAGGCATCATAAGGAGAATCATAATCCTTCACCGCACCAACGCTGGGGAGGGGGGGTCAAAAATTGTAAAATATGGGTCACGTAGTATGCGTATGTTCCTTAAATGCTTCCCCAACATAAAAAAATCTGATATTTTTGAAGTTTATAAAACATGCTAAATACTTATATTCAAAATAAAAATAAATTTGAATAAAAAACGATTTGAAAGAAATACAATATAAACATTTTCCTTTTTTATCGTATTTCCATAGTTTATAGTAATATCCAAGTAATTCCTAAATTCAATAATTGAAGTATTTAATAATTCGAACTAATTCGAAAATATTATATTTTACTCTTTGCCTGACTGTACTACGGTTGGATTTTATAAATCTAACGGTTTTTTTTGTACCTATATAAATTCATGACAAATTATGTACCAGAAAAAAAAGCTAATAGTCTAATTGTCAAAAAAATCATTGAATTGAAATAATATTTAGAAATAGCATGTAAAACAAATAACTATAATTGAACAATGGTGACTGTTTCATTCAACAAAAAACAAAAGATGAAAATTAGGGCTTATTTTAGAAATAAGTCTTTTCCAGAAACACTAAAACCTATGCTTTATATGATTCTCCAGACGTTTCTACGTATTTTGGTATATATAACAAAGAGAAATACTTACGGTTTCTTTAATTTATCTATAATTTCATAGCAAAATAAACACACGATTTTTCACCACAGAATAAAATACTTGAACAGCATCACGTGTATTTAAAACATTGTAAAATTTTTGACGCCAGTCACGAGTGAATAAATATTTTGATGCCTTATTTCTTAGGAAATACGATTCAATTTCATTATAAAATTCAATGCAATTTAATATAACAATGCAAAATTCAATGCAATTTAGTATAACCGGAAATTAAAATGAATATTGTTGTATGTCGCGACCGTGCTTGGGACAAATTGCACTCGACGGATACGCGACTTGGGGCCTACGGGCCCCTCGCGCGATAGAGCTTTTAAGTAGCGTGTGCAAAATAGTATACGTCCGCATTCTTTACCTGGGTACAAATAAAATTGATTCATTCATCTTTTACTTCGATCGTTTTGTTATTAATCTCGATTTTGACCTCGCTTTGATTTCAACCCGATGCTGTCCCTGATTCTGATCTCGGTCACGTTGTTGATTTCGACCTCGTCCTATTCTCGATTCTAATACCGATTTCGTCCGCTATTTAGATTTTACCTAGTCATAGTTTTGATTTGGGAAAATCTTAGTATCAAAA
>BGZK01004992.1:0-10462 GCA_005406025.1 Eumeta japonica | reverse complement strand
TGCGTTAATCAAAACTTCTTGAGTACTAAAGAAAAAAAATAAATGATTGATTTATTTTTAAAACATAAACTTTGAAATTGCAAACAACTACATATTTTCTTAACAACATTTTTGTATGTTTATTACTTAATTTAAAAAAGAAACAAAAGAAAATCATCAAAATTTGTTTCTAATTATGTTAATTTTAACAAAAACATTTGCTTTAGTTAGTTTTAAAATAAAATTAAAATAAATTTGCAATCAAATTTCTATAAACATTTAAAATTTTGAATATTTTTCAAATTAACGTAAACTATTTTACAGTATTTTCTTTTTTATTTTTTTAACAATGCTATAAATACAAAAAAAATAATATCATTTCACTTTCATTTGATGTTTTATTTTTATTACAATTTATTTCATCAGCCTTGAAAAAAATAAATAAAATTGAAACAGGTGAACAGCTGCTGCCCGATCATGTGTGGCGATTAACAACATCTCTAGTACTCTCAGCAACATGTTTAACATTCTTTAAGATGTTGTTATGTTATTGTTCAAGGAGTTCTTTTTCTACCAACAAAATACTTTTATCAACGATCTTTTGTGGTTACAAAGTGTGATTTCAATTTAACCCTTGAGCTTGCTTTATGATAATAGAGACTATCCTAGTGAAAAGCAGCTTATTTTTATTTTATTTATTTATTTTTATTTTGCACAGTTGTTTTTACTATAGTTTGCCCAGTGCTCGAAAATCTGCCAAATTTGTAAATTGCTTTACAAACTGGCCTGGACACTATCAAAAAAGTCATCAAGCAGTGCATATGTGTGAATGTCGTATGATTGTAGCATTTGAAAGAGGCGTACACATAATATCTTCAATCATAATTTGTATTTTACTGTCGTAGTAAATGTATTAACAAATGTCAGACGATGATTTGTTAGTAACAAACTCCAAACACTGAGTGTAATGAGTATTGTTAGCATTGTATATATTCTTCAATGTTCACTAGCGATTGATTTTAACTAGAGATGTGCAGATATCGCGAAAATGTCGCGTCACGTGTGACCCACGCATGATCTTGTTGGAATTTGAAAAATATCACGTATGAGTACATGCTTTACAATTATAATTTCGTGCCCGAATGTCAAGAAATAATAATTTTGGAATTCTCGAAAAATCCGTAGTGACATTTGATTTTATTAGGTTTTTTTTATCTAAGAACAGTGTATGGTATATCAGCGATTTTTTTTGTTTACCAAATCTGGCGATTTAAAAACCCAACACTAGATTCGCCAACAACAAAGCACTGCACCGTTTTAAGCTCCAAATAACACTTTTAAGGAAATATGTTAAATCTCGTTTTTGACATTTGCGACTTTTATTATTTGTATGAATTAGGTTGGGCTAACTCTTTCACAGTGATCAAACCTATGCTTTTAAAGGGTTTGATGATGATTGGTTCGTGGCAAAACGACTGAGTGAAATAGTTGGACTTAAGCCTAGTATTAATATAAATTCATCTAGTACAGGCATGAACCATAGAGCTTTATTGAGATTATCGCAATTACCGCCTTAATTGAGTTCAATTTACCATACAAAATTTCAGTTAATAATTGAGCAATTAGTAGATATTAATGCCCGTATGGCTACTTGTTACTGAACAGATTTTAGTAACAAATAAGATTGCACATTTGCGTAAAACTCCCTTTAATTTAACATATATTTTTCCAAATGGGTTGAGAACTACGGTAATAAAAGGGATTACAAAAAAAAAACAAGTTTGAATATTAATTATATATGTATGTGAACACTAAAAATGATCTTCGCAATAAACGCTGTTAAATTTTCATGTGTGAATAAGGCGTAACAGTGGTTTGTTATTCTTAAATTAGAAAAATTTAAACATTTGAAGCCTTGATTCAGGCCGCTCCTAAAACGTACTGTAGTGTTTTTGCGGGTTAAGTAAACATTATCATTAAATAAAAAAATGTAAAGATGTAGATTCAAAGGTCCTTCCATTTTGTCTAAGCTATTTGAATTTAAATTAAAAATAATATGAATTAATACATGCGCTGCTCAGCAATTAATACCGTATTATTGTAATGACATGCAAGACAAGGGAGTGGGCTTAAAATTGCTAATATTATTATTATTTTTAATGAAGTAATTTAACAATTTTATTCTTTTGTTTGCTTTATACTATTGTTAACTAAATAAGCCTGCTTTAAAATTTTGTGCAGAAGCAATTAGCAAAATAGTGAAGCAATTTTCCAGTGATTTTACTTCCATGTTATGCTATACTCATTTGTATACGATTGCCTCACAATAACATACAAAAACTTTTGTACTATTTGTGGCTAAATAAAAAGCTAATCGGAATACTCCCAGTTGGAGTTGGAATTATCGGTTCTATGACGTTTCAAGTTTGATCACTGTTTTACTTTTTAAATGATGGCAAATTATGTCCAGTTGTTTTGTCTGATTGATTGAGCGATGTTTCTTTTTGAATAATGAAGCTACTTTACAATATTGACAGTCCGTTTTTATGATTTTAAGTTAAGGAATGCGATAAAAATTTAAATGACACAGATATGAAAATTAAGACGTCAACGGGAATAGAGGCAAATGCTTAAAAAGAAAATTCAACAACCTCTTCAAAATGTTGCATTACATATTCTTGATTTAGTGGTATGCTAGTTTGCAGTAAATCATTTTTTTCAAATGCGTATTAGCCAAGATATTTTTGTTTTAAAAATAAAATCTAACAAATGATGTTGAACAGATGTTGACTCACTATTTCATTGATGCGATAAACCCCAAATTTTGTAGATTTAAAATATTTCTACCTGTAGATTTCTTCTTAACACATTTTTGATTTTTTCACATTTTATTTGTAATAAAAAATTTGTTTATTTTAATTTTTTTATACATATGTACATAGTATGAAGCCAACATATTTTCGTAAACTGTATCTGTGAAGCAGTTTGAGTTAATGCTAATTTAATTATAAAGTCATCTTAATAATTTATACATATTTTGTTTCTTTTAATTATTATTTATTATACTTTTTCTGTTTATTTATGCTGTCATTAAATTTTAATGATTAATTTGATTTTTAATAATACTGTGTCTGGTTTCTCATACATTTTGGCCTTTTCAATAAAATTTCTTTTGCATACGAATTTATCTTTAGTTTTCTCTAAGATTTTGCTTTATTTATAGCATTTTTTTTCTTAAAATTTATCAACATTTTATATTTATTTATGTTTTTTGAAATATTTTTTCTTTGTTTCATTTTAAAGTCAATTAATTAAAAAAATCTAACCAAACCAGATCAACAATTTTTAAATATAATTTTTATTTGATTTTAAACCCCATCAACCTGGCATTTGGCGCTTCAACAACGTCATATTTATTTTGATAAATTTTGTATTTTTTTTTTATCGATTTAATTTGTTTTGTTTCATTTTGAGCTAATGTCTCTGTCTTGAGTGGAAAAACTTTTGCCAAAAATCATTTATTGGAAAACCAAAAAGACATACATATTTATGTGCCATTTGGAAAATGTGTGCATGTGAACGCAAAATTATATTTGAAATAATTTTCCATTTCATTTAGCAGAGGATTGCATTTGCTAATCTTATATATAATTAGTTTTGTTTAGCGATTGCAAAATTGATAAATATAAAATATCTAGTGATGTTTGATCTTAAAAAATTAGGGATTGGCGTTAGAAAGTTGAATAATGCATTTAATTTGTTTAACATATAAAAGTGCGTCTTTAACAATTGCAATTGCTTGAATTAATTATGGCATTATAATTTTAATATAAAACTGTGCCATCAAATCTAATTGATTTGACTATCGAATTACCTCTTTTAACAAGCACTGAATGACTTACAGTGCTGCCTTTTTCATAAAAATGTTGCATTTATTCACACTTCATTTTTTTCCAACAATTATGTACATTTAAAAAGGGCACCTCAAGTCCCGTTTATTATCAATTTAGTTCTCACTTGCAAAAATAAGATTTTTCATGTTCATCAAAAAAAAATAGTTTTCCATTTCCTGACATTTTAATACAATCACAAAATATTTTCTACCAAATTACTACATCCGATTTCACAATATGCTTTCATTACCATACATACACATTGTATTAGTTAAATGGTTATAAGTTTTATATCACTATTTTACAGAACTTAAAAGTTTATAATAAAAGTTTCTTTAGAATCCTATTACACAATATGACAATATGAGATACACGCATATGTCAGTATATACAAACCTACATTACAAAGTTTGTGGTTGGGTGGATTTTGTAGTTCGATTGTTGGATTGCGTGCCATTAAATGCGTAGCATGTAAAACCTTTATTAAATTAAATTTTATGCAATTGGGGTAAATGAAAGTTTGTTGCGTTGGTTCTTATCATAAAAAAAAAATAATAATAAAACCAAGGCAGAGTTTTAAAAATGTAAGCTCTGCTTATCACAAAACTACACCTGTTGTAACAATAAAAAAATATCTAATAAAATATTTGAAATAAATTGAGGTTACAAGAAGAAGAAAACAAATTTTGCTTAATAAATAGTTTTGAACTCATATCAATTGTATGACATTTAAAGTAAACCTTTGTCAGATATTGAGTTGCATATTTTATAAATAAATTTTACACTTTCATTTTAAGTTTTCAGTTACAAGTTTTATTTGCTTTTATTAGCCTTTTGTTCGCTTTGTTATTATTATTTAATATTATTTCAATTGCATTCCAAGTGAATCAATTCGGCTCAAATTGTAAATTCTAACAAAACGTTTAATATTCATTTGAATTCCAATGGCTTCAAATGCACGTAATGTAAATTATCCAGATATTGGAATTCAAGCTTGACAGTAGGATCAAATTACTAGTTTGGAATTAGGTATAAGTACTTTTAAATGAAACTGGCTTTACGTTGAAAGCGAAAACAGCTGTTATTTTTGGGTTCCGTACTTAAAAACATACGGAACTTTATTGCTGAGACTACATCCGTTCGTCCGTCGCCTAGGCGCCATTCTCCAAAACCATAAGCTAGAAAGCTGAAATGTGCTGGGATATTGTTGTCAAGCCGCTACAACAACGAATACTAAAACAAAAACAACATTAAAACTACAAGATGCCCCATACAACAGTTACCCAATTTTAATAAAATTAGCTGTAATTTTGAACTGTTAGAGTAACAGAACTTAAATTTACTGGGATGTTGCTGTATCAAGCCGCTACAACAGCATATACTAAAAACAACATCAACATAAAATTAAAAGGGTGCCCCCATACAACAGGTAACCCATATTAAGAAAAATTAGCTGTAACTTTTGATCTATAAATGCTAGAGAGTTGAATACACATGATGTTGTTGTAAGCGTCACGATACTCAAATCAACAACAACATAAAAACTACGGGGTGCCCTCATACAACAGGTGCCCCATTTTAAGAAAAATTAGCTGTAACTTTTAAACTATAAAAGCTAAAGAGCTGAAATTTGCACAAGATATTGTTGTACGCACTACTATAACAACAAAAACTAAAAACAAAATAACTATAAAAGTACAAAGAATTAAGAATTGGTTGTAAACTTGGAACCATAAGAGCTAGCATCTGACATTTTTCACAGGAGTACTAAACTACAATTTAAATTTCTATATAGCATTGTATGAACAACGGAAACTATTATGTTCGAGCCTGCCTCGTACTTGGCTCAATTTATTTTAAATTGTAATATAGTATAGAAAAAGTACTAAGCTAAAGTCAAGAGTGCTTAACGCTATTACGTTCAACTTCAAATTTGGTTTAGGACTTTAAACAAATTTCTTTAGTTTTAAAATTTAAAAAAAAAAATTAAATTTTTTAAAAAATTTAAATTTTTAAAAATTTAAATTTTTTGTGTTAATATACATACTAAATGTTAAATTCTGTAACATATTTATAAATTTATATAACAAAAAATACTTTATTGGTCTATATATATATATTTTTGAAGCTACTTTTTGGTGTAATTTTAGGTTCTGGAAATAATTATTCATGTATGTTATGCATTTTATTAAATACTACAAATAATTTCTAAAATTATTATTTTTAATAATAATGAGTGAAAGTATGTGAAATTGCTTAGATATATTCAAGCTGATTAATTTACGATTTTTTTATCCAACTGTCTGCTTATCAAGATCTTCCGGCCAAGTTCGACTCCCACTCGTGGCATGACATTTTTTTTTTTGTTATTTATGCCATAGTTAGTACATGTAATGTAAGTTTCTTTTCTATCTTAATAGGATTTAAAAACGATTTAAAACTGGACGAGAAGATAATCCCCTATTGCAGAAGTCGACATCGTGTCACATAAAGGCGACACTATCAAAAACTAGTTTTTGGAAAATTCCAATAGTTTACTTTATGAAGATTTCTTATATATATTGCCTTTGCTCTTGCAAAACCAATATATTACAGTCAAAACTATTGAGAAAGTGCAAATTTTTGATGTCGAGCAGATGTGACAATGTCGACATCCGTAATGAGGAAGAATAATTTGCTGTTGCTGCGACTTAGCTCGTCAGTAGACTTGAACATTTTTTTAGAAACTATTGAAATATCTACTTAATATTCTATTATTTTTATTCAATTATTGAGTATTCCATTTATTTTAAAACACAAAAGATGTGATAAACTTTTCACCTGCTATAAAAATGCTTTCTAAAACCAGATCTTTAATAAAATTACTTCAATAAGTACGAGGGCAGTCTCTACAGAATGGTTCAGTTTTACATTACAATGTGTATTCAGAAAATTTACTTTATTTTTTGTATGGGGGCTTTTATAGCTCAAAGTTACAGCACCCTGTGTTTTATGTTGTTACAACAACATCTGTGTATATTTCAGCTCTATCCCTTATAGCTGAAAAGTTACAACTAATTTTTCTTAAAATGGGGCTCCCGTTGTATGTATGCACCTTTTCGTTTCTATAATGTTGTGGTTTTGACTAATTATTGTTGTAGCGGCTTGATACAACAACAGCCTGCGCCAATTTCAGGTCTGCAGCTCTAATAGTTCAAAAGTTACAGCTAATTTTTCTTACAATATGGCACCTGTTGTATGGGGGTAACTTGTTGTTTTGAGTGCCGCTACAAAAACATCCGATGTCTCAGCAATAGGGTTCCGTTTGATTTTTCAGAATGGAACCCTAAAAAGGGTAAGTTTCACTATTCCCTTTGATGAGTGCCGATAGCTGGATGGATGTGTGATCACTCAGCTGGCGTGATGGGTATAACTGGTCCGATCCCTGCTTGCTCCTTAATCTTTTTTCTTTTATAAAATAGTAAATACATAAAGAAATTGTAAATCATTAGCTGGTCTATATGTCAGTAATTTTACGCCTGATTTTATTGATTTTTAATACGGCAGTAGCAAAAATATATAGAAAACGATTAAGTTGCGATTTTGATCAATAAATTGTATGATGGCCCCAAAAAAGGTGTTCCAAAACTAATCTACTGGGGGACTAATCCATATATACCCTTTTGTTAAAAGCTACCAGATTACAAGACTACTTAAATTGTCAGCATTCACAAAAATTCCCGGTATTTCCAAACTACAAATTTTAAAATCCGTAAACCAGGAATTTAAAAAAACTTGTCTCGTTTGGCCTCTCTAATTTTAAGTGTTGCATTGCAGTGCATGTTGTTAATGCGGAGCAAAATTTTACTTAACTTTTTTGCTGATGCAATTCAATTTGCACAAGATTTTGAATAAGCCAATATATTATGCTAATTTAGCTAACAAATTCAGCAAACATTTGTTGTTCTTTCCATATTTTTATACAGAGACCCCAAACAACTTGAGCAATTTTTTAAAACATACATATTTAACTATAAACATATGTATGTTACCATTATTATTTTGCGTTTTATCAAGAAACCAGTCAACATTGAGAAAAATCATTTATTTTCATTTTATTTTCAACCAAAAATCCAGGTTAAAATTAACATCACATACGAGTACATCAAAAGAATTTCAAGGAAAGTTGAACAATTTGTAAAACCAAAAAAATTAATTTACTGCCATATTATAGACAAATTTATATTGTCATTTATAATAATAACAAAAAAAAAATGTTCATGATTTTTTTTTTACAAGAAACGTGATTATTGGTTAATTACGAATGTTAAGTTTGAACAAGTGTTCATATAAAACTTTTAAATATCAAAGAAAAAAATTCTTTATTTTTGTATAGAACTTATTGTGAAAATTAAAGAAAAAAAAGAAGTAAATACTAAGCTGCATATATAATTAGTATTATTTCCAATTTTATTTATTTTTATTATCATAAATCATGCTACTAATTAATTATGATTAAAAATAAATAATTTATTAATAGATTTATTTTATGGGAAAGTTTTTAGGGTCCCATTGTATAGAAAATTTAGGCGCACCTTCTCAAATAGTTGCCATGCTACTTGTACACAACTTTCATTAATAAATTTTCTTTAAAACAGATTTAGTTTTAATTATTCCTAGAATTTAGCCTTGAATGTTTTTATTTTAAATGTACATTCTACATATGTCCCACAACCAAGCAAAAAAATTTCTACATAGCGGCACTAAACGCTCTTGGAGGCAATGCATTGCTTCTGGGAACAAATAATTCCATTAGAGCAGCAAAAATGCACTAACGTAAGCTTGGGCTATGCGTTTCCGTGCAATGTACATACAGACAACAAAGAAGAGGAGTTTGTTTTGAAATATTTATTTACGTATTTACAATTTAATATCACATTAGTGCTTTTCAACACACACCATCGTAAGAACGGAGACTTAAAATATGTTATGTTTGTTGGCATGTGTAAATGCATTAAATAAAGACATTATGAGCAAAACTAATCTAAGGTGGCTCATTTCAAAACAAAATATCATGCATTATAAAAACGCAGTCAAAGCCTTTCAATATGTAGCTTACAAAATTGCATCCTGGCAACAGTATTATTATATCCAGAGTTTTCATATCTTCAGCAGAAGATATCAATACTCAACTATGCTTAATGCTAAAATTATTATTAGTTTAGCAGTGCAGTAGTTCAGAAGGAGAAAATAAACAAAAGGACACAAAGGACATACTTTTATGGAATCGGCAAAATTTTTAACATAAGTTTTGGTAGCACATTTTATTTCATTTATAATTAGTATTCCTTGTTGTTGAAAATTTAAATAAATTTTATTCAAGAGTTGTTTACTCTTCTTTTTCTATACTTGAGTTGATTTTATTAAATCTAAATTTTGTGAAGAACACAAAATTGGAAAATATTCATAATTTTATGACATTATGATTTACAAAAGAAAAAATCAAATACAAAACGTACAAAACAAGGTTGATTTCATTTGTATGGGTGGTGATTTTGCTCCATACGCTTTTCGAGTTAATATCACATGATTTATTCTTAATCTTAAAATTAATATTTTTTACTATTAAAACTATTTTAATTCCTTTTAATGATATCAAGCTTTAATTTAATATAATACATTATTTTATATATCCAACAAACAGAATTTATATCTATTTTGAATTGGATGATTGTTTTTGTAGAAAGTTAACATGATTTTAATCAACATTTTTTCATGTTAACGTTACCTTGGATTTTTTTGTATGCGTATGTTAATATAATCATTTGCTTATCAAAGCAACGAAAATCTTTGTCATATCTCATGCTGACACTAAATGGCATGAGGATGAAGAATTGTTTAACATTTTATGCATTTCTTAACAGATAATAGTTTTCCAAAGCTTTATGTATAGAAAATGTGAAAAAGTTTCTCTTTAAAATGTCTTAAATTTTAACGCAACAAATTAACAAAATTTGAAATTATTGCTTTTCAATTGCAGTCAACTAATCAAAGAAACAAAACTCATTTCGTTGACATGATTGTCATAATTAATTTAAATGCTAGCATAATTGACAAATGAAAAAAAGCAAAATACCAGTAAAACAAACAAATATTTAATAGATGATTATCAAATCAAAATTTAGCTATTTAGGCAAACACAAACGACTGCATTTGTATTTACAGCTATATTTTTAACTTCGGTGCGTGCTTGAAAAAAGATTTAAACATAAAATTTTTATTATTTTGGTTTGATGTTGCTGCTAAACTATCGTTTTAATTTTACAAAATCTATTCACGTCTCAGAATTTATTTATAAAAAAAAGAATTAATTTATAAAATACCTGAAGTTAAGAAAAATAAAATCTTTGTTTTGAAGAATGTTGAGTTGTAGTGTTTTGAAATTGTTATGCACATATACATACATTTAGTTTGACTTTCAATACTGGTATTGTGCTTATTCATTTAGTTTTCTTTATTAGAACCAGAGCGATCTTGGATTTTAATGTTGTTTCTAATTTAACAAACTAAAATAATTTGCATTTATTTGCCTTTTAACAAATACCGTTTAC
>BGZK01004991.1:0-10467 GCA_005406025.1 Eumeta japonica | reverse complement strand
TCT
Organism: Eumeta japonica; assembly: GCA_005406025.1. Taxonomy (NCBI): domain Eukaryota; kingdom Metazoa; phylum Arthropoda; class Insecta; order Lepidoptera; family Psychidae; genus Eumeta; species Eumeta japonica. The sequence continues at coordinate 10,464 of BGZK01004991.1, read as the reverse complement.
TTCCTTGTCTTCTAAGCAATGATTTAGAAATGAACTTAGACCAGACAAACAAATTAAAAAATTTCTTCAACAACTATATATCTCTTAAAGAGCGACACCACTGTTTATCGTCTATTAATCATCAGCCAAAAAGTTATTTTTAGCAACAAAATATGTAAAATTCCAAAACAAGAATTTACCCTGAAATTGCACAATGGCAAACAAACATAGGCAAACATAAAAATATGCAGGAAAAAAGACATTTCACAAATTCAACAAGGCTTAAAAAAGGCGAAAAGCGAGAAAATCTGGTCATCAAGTTGGTTGGCTTAAAGAAGGCGTAAGGCGAGAAAAGCAAATCTTTAAAACCTGGTCATCAAGTTGGTTTTGTAAAAATACTATCACAACACCAAGGAAAGTTATCCAAGTTGGGCATTTTGGAAAAACATATTTTGTTTATAATAATTGCTCCAACTCCTTGAAAGTATATGTGCATGTTCTTATTTAGGAAATCACCAAATTGAATACATTAAACAATTTGTTTTATTTTATATGACAGAAAAACATAATTTATTTAATTTTATTTATTTTTATAATTTTAAAAATTATTTTCCATTTTATTTTACGGTATTCATTTTATTTGTTTGCAGATGAAACTTTACAACCGCAACTTTGCTGTCGGCGAGCGCATCGAATACATGGGTTGGGTGAACGAGGGTGTCATCAATAACAATATTTCATGGCAGAGTTATAAACCGCGGTTTTTAGTTCTCAAAGGCACTGAAGTGATGCTGTTTGAAACACCACCGGTAAGTTGACTATGTACACATGTACATTTATTTGCAAAAGGAAAATATCAACTTGTGCTAAATTGAAATTGAAAAAAAATTTTTGCAAAAATACTGCACCATTAATATTTTGTGCAAACAAATTGTAAGAGAAATTATTTGGAGGTCAAATGTTTCCAATGAAACAAAAAGTGGAAAAGAACATTAACAAAATATGCTATGAAAACTTTTATTTTGAAATGGAATAACCAACCGCTTTTACTGTGGCTATGTGGTTGCATTTAAGCATTTAACTCTACTTAAATGGTGCTTGTATTCATTTAATATTTGAAAATTCATACTGCTTTTATATGAAAACTTATGTGAAATGTTCTAGATCTTGTTTTCATTAAATGATGTTCTTGACACACATGAAATTAAAATTCAATGTTTGTGTTTATAATAGACCAGCAGTTAAGCATTCATTCACAGTTAAAGGCTTTTAATATAAATGAATGGGATTATTTTTGTTCCTTGAAAAATAAAACAATTTTAAATATGGATTTCAGTAAATGAACAAATTTATCAAATAAAATAAAATCAAATAAAATAAAATAAAAATAAAAATAAAACAAAATTATATTAAGTAATCGACCTGTGTGTAATAAAGATATAGATAAAACCAGCTATCCCAAAATAAATACCTGTTGTTAGCAAACTAAATAATAAATGTTGAATTAAATGTATTGAATCATTATCTTCATTATTCATATAAAGGCACTGCAGGTCGCTGCTTCATTTAGCCAAATTTCAATTAGGAATTTTGTAAAGAGTTTAGAAAGTTTTAGAAAATTAATTTTGATACTATGCTATTATTCTATTACACTTACTAACATTGCAGGCCGCTGTTCAAAATCAAACTTTCATAGTTTTTTGAAAATTTTTCACAAAATCAATTCAAAGTGTTGTGTTTCCTAAACTAAGTTCATTATATAAATTAATTTTTTAATTTTATGTGGTAATACCGCAGGCCGCTACTTTTTTATAGCACCTTAAAATATAATTTGTATAAAATATTTCAAACTGCCACAAAGTTAATTTCGGCATTTCGGTTATGACAATTAAATGACTATATAATTGTCTTCATACTTTATATAAAGGCAGTGCAGGCCGCTGCTTCAATTAAAGAAAAACTTAAACACGAATTTTCATAGGCTTTCTAAATGCCTACAAAGACAATTAGGCATTTCAGGTTAGGTAGGCTGCTGTTTCCGAAGGAAAAGATATATTAACAGCTTACGTGGGTCGTTTTTATTCAGTCTCTTTATGGTAGACTGGGAATAGAAGTAGAAGGAAAAAAGAAAAAGGAAGGGTCAAACAAAAATGGGTCAAAATAGCAATAGTAGTACTGTTCACAATTAGGTTGGTTCCAGCCAACTTTTGTTCCTTACAAAGGAGATATGTGTTAAAATAAGTAATTGAAGGTCCTTCTCTGTATTCGACATATAACAAGGAGATCCTTTACGGCTCGACTAATACCAAGCAGATGCAAAACAGTTTCCTCCTTTTCCTTGTTAAGGCAACTGTTGTGGAAGTCGTTTTGAGGTAACCCCAATCGTTCTGCGTAGTTCTACAAGTTGCAGGGTACAATAACGGCCGACACAGCCATCCTCAAACGTGTTTTGGGAAGGATTTGGTTATTTTGCTTATTACATTTTATACCTAGTTGTTAATCTCACTTATTTCATTTTCTGTACATCTTAAACATGTAGTGGTATTGCAGATCCACTACTTCATGTGACAAAACTCAAGTGTTAAATATAATTTTGGATAGGCGGAATACGCTTTCAATGGTCAACATATATTTTACAATTTAATCATAAACAAAATTGCTATAAATTGCATGGCAGTTTCAAAATTGTTATATTTCATTATTTTTCTTATGGCACTTATAAGATTATAGAATTTTCTTTTATATTATTATTATCTTTATGTTTATGTAGTGACGTTGCAGGTCACTACTACATTCGATCAAACTCCTAATTTACTACTTGAATATAAACGGCAAGGGTGCTGATGAGTATCATATCAGATATGAAAAGCCAGATTATACCAGTCTTCAAATTTACTTTACTTGTCTACTTTAAAGGTTCTTAATCACTAAAATTATTCACACAAAAAATCCTTCCTAATTGAAAGGAAAAGAGTAATACCATAGCAAGCCGAACTTAATAAATCAGCCCGTTCATATTCAAATAGTAATAAAATTATAAAGCTAGTTCGGAAAAATAACTTCTTAATTTATTTTATGACATTAAATTTAAATTTTTAATTAACTTGGCTTAGTTAGCATCGATTTATCTGCCTAAAATGTACTTAAACCATTTTGTCTGTTGTCATTTAAAACTGACAATTTTTGTCATGTCGCCACTGAACAATTTGAAACAAAACAAAATTGTTGATGTCATACTCAGAAATGTCTTGAACTTTTTAGTTTGTTTTAGAAAGTATTTTTTTTTTTTCTTTTTTCATAAAATTGTAAACATTAATGCCCAAAGGATTTTAACAAGGGATTGAATATCGAAACAAAAATAAAATAAAAATGTAACAAAAGCAGTTACATTTGCTAACTAGTAATAAGGTTTTATTCAACTTTAGAGAATGACTGCTTATGATGTTTTTGTTTTTGTTTCTGTCTTATTTCGATAACAAACTGAGGTCAAAGTATAGCGATAAAAGCAAAATTATGTTTGTAGTTGTGAGAAGCGCAAGAAAGAGTTTGACAAGTATTTTAAAATTTAATTTACGAAGAGTATAAATTTATTTAAATTGAAAGCGCTTTGTATGTTGTTTGTGCATATTTAAATAGTTTAATTGTTAGAAAAAGTAAAACAGTTTTAATCTATTTTATCTTTTTTTATGTATAGTCTTAATCATAATTGTGAATATTTGTTTTAAATTAAAGTTATACAACTTGTATTGTTTTGAACGATACGTGTTTCGTAATAAAATATTGTTACAAATTATAGCAATTTTGTTACTGTACTTCAGTAATCAACAAACATACTAAAAGTATGTTGGAGCAATAGACAACAATGACATGCACCAAGGGCGACATCTGACGGAAGTTAACGCAAGGACACTAGCTGGTAACCTGCATAGAACTTTCCAGTATGTTATCGAAGCTGTCATAAAGAAGAAGTAAGAAAAGCATGACACGTAGGGCAAACCTTTTCAATGACTTTAAGATCCCAGCAACTATAAAAGTAGTTTAATTAACTACCATCTACATACACACAGAGTTCGTAGTCTCTTTTGGCCACCTTTCATCTCAATTCTATTTTGTAGCGTTGCTCTGGTATAAGCACCAGCGAAAGTTTGGAAAACCAAATACGAAACTCAGTGCATGAGTGAAAGCTATATGCTTATATTGATTTGTTATCTCTTTTTGTCACATTTCCAAAAAGGAAAAACTAGTCTTATTTTGTCCTCATTTCTCTGTTCTATTTTATGGTTAAAAGTTGATTCGTAGTAAAATTAGAGAGCCAACTAAAAGCTAACTATCAGCTGTTAAATGGATGCCTAAATAAATCAGTGATATCAGCTCAAAACACTAATACTCTAAAAAAATAGACACACTACATTTTGTATATTGGGGTATATAAAAATATTTACTTCTCTTTAGTGAAGATATTTTGTCAAATTTATAAATTTTATTGTGAAAATAAATCGTTTTATTTATATTTTATTACATAAAATGTAAGTAAATGAACATTATAAGAATAATGGATTAAAATGTCGCGTGCATTATATAACATAAGTGTAATCTGAATTACATAAAATACTAACCGCTTAATAATTTTTTTTATCAAATACAAATTGTTATAAAAAAGTACTAATGCTTAATATTTCAAAATTTATCGGATTAAAATGACCCCTTAGAATATATTAAGAATAAGAGAATAATTGTCGAGTGCGATATGTAGTATAAAAGTGTAATCTGAAGTAAATAAAACATTAACCCTTAAATTTTTTATCAAATCAAAATTATAATGAAAATATATTAATGCATAATATTATTATGACATAATAAGAATAATGTAATAATTGTCGCGTGCGATAAGTAGCATAAAAGTGTGATCTGAAGTAAATAAAACATTAACCGTTTAATAATTTTTTTTATCAAATCAAAATTATAATGAAAATATATTAATGCATAATATTATTAGAATATAATAAGAATAATGTATAATTGTCGCGTGCGATATGTAGCATAGAAGTGTAATCTGAAGTAAATAAAACATTAACCGCTTAATAATTTTTTATTAAATCCAAATTGTTATGAAAATATGTTAATGCATAATATTATTAGGACATAATAAGAACAATGTAATAATTGTCGCGTGCGATATAGCATAAGTGCAATCTGAAGTAAATAAAACATTAACCGCTTAATAATTTTTTATCAAACCCAAATTGTTATGAAAATATGTTAATGCATATATTATTAGGACATAATAAGAATAATAATGTAATAATTGTCACGTGCGATATGTATCATAGAAGTCTAATCTAAAGTGAATAAAACGTGAACTGCTGAATTTTTATTTTTATCAAATTTAAATTGTTACAAAATTGTATAAATGCATAATATTTCAAAATTTGTCACTTTAAAATTATCACTCAGGTTTCGCTGAAATCATTGACTCGTTCCTTTTGAAATTAACTTTTGCTATTGTAGCATGCGAATATCTGGGCTTTTTTTTGTAATTATCCTGAAAACGAATAATCTTTTTACTAATTTTAGTGATCATTAACTTTTCTTTGTTCCAGCTCAAAAAAAAAAACAACTCTGGCACATGTTTTGCCTTACAATGAATGAGTACGAATGTCGCATACGATATTATGTAAATGCCTGGTACTTGGTTGCTCGGTTCCTTGGCTGCCATTTGAGTTGCAAGCGTTTTAAAGCCATTAATTTCTTTAAAAAGTTTATGCATTAGAAGCACAAGAACGTAGACCTAAAAAATGTTTCTTTTATTTTGCAATTTCTATTTTGCTTTAACATTTCAATGTCTTTTTTCCCTCGCTTCTGTCACTTTTATTATATTTTCATTGTGAACATTTATCATTTCTTTTTTTTACTTGAATTGCCTTCATCAATGTTGCAATGAAATTTCCTTTTATAAATTTTACTTGCATTTCTTGTGTTCCATTTTATTTTATTGAAGCAATAAATATAAATGTCTGTCATTCAACAACCAATTCATATTTTACTTTTCACGAAAAACAACAACAAAGTAATCCCATATGAACGGAGAAATACTCACATCAACTTTTTTATAAACGTTTATTAACCTATTTTTGATATTGGAACTTAAACACGGAAAACAAGCACAAACAACATCAATAAATTTCTGTGACAACATGTTGTTTTGCTTTACTATCAACTGTTTTTACAAACTTGTCTACTACTGTCATATTTTTATAAATTTGTGTGCCACTATGTATAAGGTTATGTAGATAAAATGTTATACATACATATTAGTAAGTATGTATAGATATGTGTTTAGTAAGTTAATTTAAATTTTTATAGGTAAGATATTTGCAAACGTTCAGGATTTATATGATGCAATTTTTGCTGGCAACTTTAGCTTGCAAAATTGATAAAAATTATATGGTAAAATAAATGTCAAGAATAGGCTGGTTGAAAATAAGAGAATGTTTTGAGAGAAATGTTGAAAAATTGGCCACTAATTGCGTAATATAAATGCTATCAAAGTGCTTGTGTTTCTTTATAAAGAGAACTTTCTAAAACCTTAATCATCTCGATAATCAAATTTTGTTTGGCAGAAAACCTTCAGGATTTTAATTTTACTTCCTTTCAGTGGCCTTTAGTTGACCCTTCGGATATGTTTAGCATGATCGTAAATAAAGCTCCACTTCGGTTGAGACTTAAATTACGAGAAAGGACGATTGCTGGCTTCCCAGAGTGCTTCTGCCTTTCAATGAATTCAATAAATATCTTCTTTTAAGAAACTTAATTGCAGAAAACATCTTGCAGGTTATTTAAGGCAGGCGAGGTACTGTGAAGGTGAAAACCAGTTGACCCTTTGGTGTGACAGCCTGCCTTAAGGGAGTTCCTTTTTCCTGCTCATTTTGGCTACCAGCCAAAGGCTGCTGATGGATTGTTCTACAATTGAATTCCATAGCTCAAACTCTTCAATTCAAGAACGATCAATTACTACCTGAATATTATAGCCGGTTATTTGCAGGCGGTGAGGTCATGTTGCTATTACATTATAGCAATTTTAACGATTATCAGGTTGTTTAAGGGATTACGGCTGGTAGTGGAGTATATTAAATACACAATCCTTTAATATCGCTAATGATTTGCATTAGCTAGGATATAACAAGTCATTGGTTAGTCAATCAATAGTAAATTTTCATGCCAATCAAAATGTTTTGCATAAACACGTAAAAAATGTTTTACAGAGATGTAAATCTTTGGGTAGGCAGACCGCTGGAAAGCGGAGAAATCAATTATCTAGTTCAAGTGGCTCTAACATTATGTCCTTTTGTGCTATATAAAATTCAAAACTGGCAACAATCTTTTTAACTGGCAGCCATTTGGCCAGCTATCGATTAATGTCTGTTGAATTTTAACACAACTTGACTGAAATGCCTGAAACCAGTGATGTTAACTGTGAATTTGCCATATTTTGAAATAATTTTGACTCCATAAGTTAAGAAGATAAACGTATTATTTATATGATAATTTAAACAAAGTCAAGCACACAGCACATGCATTTTTCAATTTCTAAATTGGGGGTTACAGCTTTGCCCATCAATTCCTAACACATTCTCTTCTTTTCATTAATACACTCACAATATCAAAAATTGATGCGAACTTGTTGACAATTTTTCTATCCATAAAAATATATCAAGAACACAAAAGACGCCATTTTTTCGTAATGTTTACAAATACATATTGTTTTGGTTTGCTTAATTTCTTATTCTTTTTTAATTTTTGCTTTCTTTTTTATTAAGAAAGTAACAAAAAAGTGATAAACATATAAACAGCATTAATATTACAAACGCTTATTAAAAATGTTTGTGAACAAAAATAATGAATATAATAGCCATGAAATTCTGTGGAACATGAATCTTGCATTAGACGAAATTACTAAAAAAAAAATCACAGCTTTTGATTTCATTGCCGCATATTTTTCCAATAATTTTAACGATGCTATTATTTCTAATTCCCTTCCCGATGCCATCTTGATGCAATATTGATATGAAATTGAGTTCAACTTACATCACAGCTATAAAAGTTTATGAATTTTGACAAGCAGTATGTGTAAAAGTCTTGATAGCAAAACTTGATCGGGTAATTTCTTCAAAAATAAGTAACTTTTGTGTGCCTGAATAGTAATCAGAAAATAAAAGTTAGCATCACTGACTGGACCACAAAATTAGCAGAGATGAAAAAATGGCGATTTATTAAATCAAAATGCTTGCATATGAAAAACAAGGCCTGTGTATGAATGAAATGCACAGAATTGTATTGATTAGTTATCTCTTTTGGCGCAGCTGCTTTGTGCTACGAATAAGTGTATGTTAACTAACAAATAAAAGCAAAACTTCAATGTCAATGTGAAGACTAAATGGACTGAACTTGGTCTCTTTGACCACGTTTCACCCTCTTCTACTTTGTGTGTTGAACAAAGCTTCCCAAAATAAGCGAGAGAAAATGAGAGTTCACTTCTGCTTCAATGGATATGTCAATAAAGTGTGGGTGGTATTAGCGTGTAATCACAATCGACAAATAATGTAAGTTGTACCATCGTTTCATCAGAAAAACTAACTGTTGGCTGTGTCATACCTTAAAAAAAAAAAGCGAAAACTTTTTTCTGTCAAAATTTCGATTACCGTCACAACATGCCGGCAACACTTGGGAATTTAATTTTGACAGAGCGTTTAGTTGTTACAAAAGAAATGAATTAAGGAAAACATGTTCTTCTATTTCTTAATTTTAAATTGATAGTAAAAAAATATGTTTGTGAGTTGTCTACATCCTCCTTTTGTCCTAGTTTGTATCATTTTAATGCAGTGTTGTCGCTTTTAGAATTTAGAATTGCATTTCAGTGTAAATCTATGCGAAAAACAATATTCCGTTGTCTATACTTGGTTTGCTATGTCTGTTATGGGATGGCCATTTGTTCGCAATGCATCAAAGGCGATGCTGGCCAAAACGATTACAACCACTGATGATCGCTATAGAGTCATGACGGCTGGCTTTTTCTTTCGTCAATTGTACAACCATCGTGTGTCAGAGCTCCACAAGACTACGCAACATGTTATGTAGCTTGAGCCACAATTAATTTATTAAGGAAAGAATCTTTTGATAGCTTTTGTTTTCGGATATAAAATAAACATTTACCCACAAATTTATGTAAATCATAACTTATTTTATTTCTATTACATGCAGCTTATGAATAAAATAGAAACCGGAAAAATTTGTAGATTTATATTTGTTTTCAATATCAAAAATTTTACAATTTTTCAAAAAATTTTTTTCAATTTTTCGCAATAATTTCAAAACTAATAATTATACGAAAATATTATAGTAGCAAAGCTTAAAGCTAACATAATTGAAAATTTTTGACATATCACATAATAAAATCGGACCAACTGCTTTTAAGTTATGAGCAGAGGTTCAGATCGACCTTTGCGAAAATCTCGAATTAAAAAAAAATCTAAAAAAAAAAACGTATCCATAGAATTTGCAAATTTTATGGTTTTTGTATTTAGGCAAGCATAACACATCAAAAAATATAGTGGGCATCCAATGTCAGAAAATTTTTTTCCATTTGTTGCGTAGTGAAATTGTGAAAATTGGAACCGCCAACTGTATGATTATCCTTCGAATAAAATAAATTACATATCAAATTAATTTAACACATCTTTGTTTTATTTTAGAGCAAAGTTCAGAACTTTTATATAAAAATTACACTTTACTTTACTTATAAAAGGCAATTTTATAATATGGTGACCACTTATCATATTAAATCTGTACAGAAATATTTTCTGGTTTTCAGTTTGCAAAACTTTACATTACTGCAGTTCACAGTTCATAATAAAAGATTTAAAAGAAAATTTGTATTTTTTGTTTTATGTACAAACAGTATTATACATAAAGTTATTTTTAGTTTCCATTTATATTATTTAAATGCATGTGTAAGTACAAGTAGATTTATTTTCTTATTGCAGCTTAATGTGGCCGGATTAACAAAAGCACTGGTTGTCTACAAAGTCTATCAAACCATGTTTCGTGTTGTCAAAGAGTCAGAAACAGTTGACAGTCGTCAACATTGTTTCCTGCTGCAAAGTGCTGGACATGAGCCGCGTTATCTTAGTGTTGAAACACGTCAGGAGTTGCTGCGCATTGAAAACAGTTGGAATGCAGCCATAGTAACAAGTGTTATTAAATTAGGGTAAGTTTGCCTTTTTTTATTTTTGTAATTTATCTGAACTGGTTAAATCCTTTTATTTGTCTGCCTGTCCAGTGCCAAGTCAACAATGATTAAAATGATAGTCATTTTTGTTTGCATTTACTGGTGAAGATAAATGTAATTTCAAACTTATATTAAATGGCATATGTAAAACGTTACATGTTCGGGCATGTTTAAATGTTTTATTATTTTTTAATTTAATT
>BGZK01004990.1:0-10467 GCA_005406025.1 Eumeta japonica | reverse complement strand
TTATTACAACTTGGATGCACGTTTGGCGTTAGTTAAAGGCAAATTAGCAAAAGCGAGCGATAACGGTGGTTGTTCAGGATAACACGTTGGTAAGTGAACATTTACATATAAAACGAAAACAATATATGAGTATTTGTTTTTGTGTTTCATATAAAAATGACTGCTTACTACTAAAGAGTGATGTGCACGCGTTGATTTTAAATTTATAATATGAGATAAACAAAACAATTTATCGTAAATTGTTTTGTTTTCTGTAATACTCCCTCACCAACGCGTTTTTTCTCCAACAGTAATTTTATTATGATTAGATTTTGGCGGTTTATATTTATTATTGTGTGGTAACACAGTGCTAGCGTGTGCTTGCCATAAAGAGAATTTCCGAGTCGATAAATATGTGCATTTGTTTACTGTTTGGATAAAAGAAGCAAACCTGTAAATGGATTACTTAACCTAACTTTTAGGTTAAGGGAAATTGTAACAATAAAAAAGAAATTAAAATCAAGCCAACAAAACCCTACTTTAACTAACGACAACATTTACTAATGCCTCTAGAATTATTCATTATAGAATAAAGCGACTTATTGAACCATAATTAAATGAGAATTAAAATTGGTGAAATCTGAAATGTGCTCTGGGGCCCAACATATTTTAAATTAGTTTTTGTTTCAAATACATTTTACTTTTAAATGCAACATTTGCAACTTTTGAAAACTAAGGCCACTAGTGACAATAAGTTGTTGTAATTTTAAAATTTTATATTTATGAATTTTATGAGAATTATTTCCCGATATTGGAAAAAAGAAATGGTAAAAACACTGGCTGGTTTTGTAAAGACTCGTTCAGTTCTTTTTCGACTACAAAGTGTTTCTGTTTTATTTCTTTTAAATACTTGTACAATATTAAAATGTTGTTTGCAAAACAAAACAGGCATTTCACCTTAAAGTTGTAAATATGTATTTGGTCTTTTGATTAAAAAAAAAAAAAAAATAAATAAATAAATAAACAAATTTAATGGTTGTTCAAAAATAAATACATAATATAAAATTTTAATTTACTATAAAGATGTTATAAAACAGGGTTATTTGATTAATTTTAATTATGAACTAAATAAAGCCTAATTGTAAAAAATATATTCTTAAAAAATGTTAAATAAAATAAAAACAGTTAAATAGTAACAAAAATGTATAATAGATGTAGAAAATACCTACTTGTTTAAGCTAATTTCTATGATATGCATATATGTACTGATTAAAAATATTCTCATACAAATTTAAGATTGAAAATTGTGGTATTTGTTTATTTTTTTGCAAGCAAATTTTCAGAATTTTTTGAGCGCCGCTGTAATAATTTCAAAGTGGTACACATTAGGTATTAACAAAGCTAATTGTATCAGAAATAATAAAAATCAAAATCATTATGTAAAATGACAAATTCGTTTTAGAATTTTTTGTTTTGCATCAATAAAATATGAAAAGAGTAAACACCTTCCATAGTGAGAAAACGAAAGAAGGGGTAAAATAATATTCAGTTTTTCGAGTTGTTTCATTATCAAAGTGAATTCTTTTAAGTTTTTGTATGGGGCTTATGCTTCTTTGTTGTTTGAAATATTTGTTTAAAGTGTTCAGAGTTGTTTATTTTACTACACCGTTTTATACTAACAAGTAATAATTAAAACTAAATAAAAGTTCGTTAACACACGAAAGTAAAAGCTCTATATTATTCAAACAATCAGCCAATTTTAAAAACATGGGACTCATTTAACATAATTAATATTTTTAATGAATTTGTATCGCAACCTTAGAACAACAATGTTCAAATGTATATAGGTTCAATAGCAGTACTAACTTGTTGTTCTAAGGCTTCGTTTTGTATGTATGTATTTTCAACAAAATAAATTGTATGCAATTTAGTTTATTTTTAATTACACAAATTGATTCAAACCTGAATTGTGTTCTGTCTCAAAGTGTCTCAAATATGTATATGTGTTTGTTGTTAGATTTACTTTTGCTGAAATTTTATAACTTTTCATATAAATCAGATTTTCAAATAAATTTTTGAAAACTGAAAAACAACAATTTTGTTCTTTTTTTATTAACCGACCATCGCTTATAAAAATGATTATAGATTTAAAAATTAAAAACCATTTTAATATGCATACATAATATTGTTAAATATAAATATGTATATACATATGTGTGAAGTTAAAAAATAAATTAATGAAAAACAAAACTCTCATGTTGCCTTACAAAATTAGACTGATTTTTTAAACAATGTAATAACAGAAACAAAAAATATTAAAAAAAAACATACGATAAAATAGTATTAATAAAAAAATATAAATATAACTAACCTATTAATTACATTTCAAAAGTTATAAAATTTTTCTATATGAAACTTAACATAACCTATTTAAATTCTCTTTCATTCTAAATTAATAAAAGTATATACTCTAAATATCTCTCCCCACAAATTCAAAGAATTTTTTATAAAAATATGAACTATGACATAAATAATGAAAAATACTTAAATTTCACTTTTGAATTTGAAAATTATTAAGGGCATTATTCAGTTTTACGCATACATACATTCATTTAAATAAATTGCACATTTACATATACATACATATTCATTTAGTTTATGCACTGTTACATTTTATACATATAACGGATTCATTAAATTAAAGAAAGCATATCAATTATTAATAAACAAAATTTTTTTTTTTCATAAACATTCATATTGGTGCGTTTTTGTTCTTCTTTATACATATATATGTATAAGGAAATAATTTATTTTTTAGCACTAAAATCAAGTTATTAATTACATACATACTTCAAAGTATTTTTTTTATTGTATTTTTAAAGGTATAAAAATTAAACTAATATAAAAAAATTAAATTAAATATAAATTAGAAATATATGTTTTATAATAAATATTAAATATAATGACAGATGTATATGAGTACATACATACATACAAGTAGCTTTGTAAATAAACATACATATAAATAAATACAACAAAATATTTAATAATAATTTAAAATACTATATTATTAAAATAAATATTGAGTTAATAAAAACTATAACAAAATATGGCAAATTGCTTATTTTTACCATTTTGAAGTCTATTTTTTTTGTAAGAGACAAAAACTTATTTTGTTGCATTAAAAAAGAAAAACAAAATATCAAAAACACGCATGCATGAGTATATGGTGGCTTATTTATAAAATTTATAATTTGTGCACTTTTTGTTTAGTGAAGTAATCGCGCTTGTGTGTATATTTGTACTGTGTTGCCTATAGTGTCTAATCCGTTCCTGTTGCCGGCAACTAAATAGTCATTTAAATTACACTGAATTCTTTGTGTTTTAAAAATGGGTCTAAATATGTACTTTTACTTTGTGTGTTCATTTATATACGATTATATTTATTTTTGTTTTGTTTCCTATTTTAATTTTCAGTGTAATTTAATTTATCTTCAAAACTAAGTGATTCGCATATAATATTAGCCGTTAAAGCAAATTTAAACACATGGAAAATTAAGCAAATGTGGCAATACTCTTTTTGCACTTACTTACCACTTTCTATGGTAAAGCCATTTCGTACGGTAAAATTTGACAAATGCGTGCATGCATTTTGTGCATGCATACATGTGTATATGTAAAGTTAGTATTTGATTTCAAGGTGATAGTGAAAAGTTGTAGAATTTGTGAAATATATAATTTTTGTAAAGTTAGTGTGTAAAAGATACATTCGTATCAAAATTCAGTGAAAACGTGAGTTACTTTTATATTCGTAAAACATGAACAACTTAAGCAACAAAATTTAAAGGATTAGAATACGATGATTCCAATATTGAAGGTACGCTCTTTTTCATTATTTATTGGTTAGAGCAAGCATGTATGCATATATGTACACATATGTATATTTTAAGTTTATAGACTACATGCACATATTTTTGTGGCGTTTTAAAGCTTTTGGGTTACTAATGCATATTTAACATACAGTTTTCTTTTTGATTGCGATCTATCAACTTGATAGTTATTGAAATCGGGACCACGCTATTAAATATTACATGCTTTAAGACGAAAAACAAACTAAGAAAACATAATAACGATATGCAGATTAAACACTTTAACCAAAATGAATTCTCAGATTGTTGAGTAGTACCTACATACATACATATGTTTGTCTGCATGTGTATAAAGTAGTAAAGATGATTACTTAGCTAAATCGTAAGTTAATACATTTGGATATTGCCGTTCCGCGCATTATATCAGCACGAATAATAATTTTATTATATTAATTTTCTTAAAGTAATTTTATTTATTAACATTTTACAACAATTATATTAGTCTATTTTCGTTGGTGGCCAAATGCTTGTCAATTCTGCTAAAGAAACATCATACAACATGTTGTGATATTCTTCAAAGAACTGCGTAAAAGGAAAATTATTTCTAATAAATAAAATATTAATAATTATTTATGGCTTCCACAATTAGGACTTTTATGCCAGGCTTCAAGTAATCGTTGCCTTGTGTTTATGCGTTTGTTGATGAAACAGCGTTTGAATCTTAATATGTGCTCGTTTAAATTAGACCAGCTTTTTGGTTAAAGATATTGGTGTTGACTTCAATTTGCCTTAAACGGCAAAAGCTGAGAACATGACCATCAAAACAAACATGCCGAAATAGCTAAAAAGAAAAATGCATGCACTGATATGCATGCACATCTACATATAAAGTTTTATGCAAAATGCTTACCAGTATGCCTTTTCCTCTAAGGGCATTTCAATTTCGGTTAGAGGTAATTCCCAGCCAGCTTTTACCAAAAGTTGCATCCACAAAACAATACAATTTCCCATCCTCTTTTGTATCTGGGCAAGGGCTCTTCCTTGATAGCTCTGATATTGCACAGCAATGGTACATACAATAGTAACCATTCGAGCCAGTGCTGTTATCCCTCTTATAAGCATTTTGGTAGAGTCACCGTTTTGCATCTCATAGGCTTCTTGGTAAATAATCCATTCTGGAAGTTTTGTTTCAAAACAGATGACGAGTGCATAAATACTGGTTCTTCCATGTCTAAACAATTGTAGGCGTATTTTAATTTTCGTTTTTCCTCCTTGTCGCTTATTTCTGTCAGGGAACCTTACGGGCCACCTTATCGCCCATACCAGCCAATAGAATTTGTCTCAAAATCTAGCCTGCTTGTCAGTTGGTGGAGCCATACTGGGGTCTACGCACAAGTCGATATTGGTAATATTTAAATTTATTTCATTTGTTAGTTGTACTCTGAGTTTACATTACTTCAGTTATGGCCTTATGTCTTAAGCCATTGTCAGCACAAATTTCAATAATTCACCTTTCGAGCCTGCATATTCAGCACCCTGCCCTTAACAGCACCATCGGATCACCCAACAATTGAAAGTTACCGGTAGAGGCCAGGATTGTCTTTTTCGTTTGCCATTTACTCGAGGTTAGCGACGCATACTCTTTTCATGGTCAAAGTTAAATTCCATTAAAACCTCCTGCACTGATAAGGCAGCAATAAACAAACCGTAAAGGCAAAAGATCTTGTTGATGGGATAAAGCTAACATTTGCCAAAGCGTGGAGCTACAGAAATCTAGAAATTATGTGACCCAAACGGGAGACTTTTGGAGGAACTTCCTTTGGAGACCATGCGACTCACAAGATTTTCTAAAGCTCCCATAATAATAAACGATTTTCTGCTGCTTGCAATTGCGTGGCATCAGGTGGAAATGGAAAGTTAATAACTCGATCTATGCCCTTACAACGCATTTGCAGCATTAAATCATCTACCGGCTTCTTTTGTATATCTGGTATTGGAAAATCTTCAAATTCATGGCTGTACACAGCACTGGAATATAAACGATAACAATGACCAGCACTGACTCTACCCGCACGGCCAGCTCTCTGATCAGCCGAAGCCTTAGAATTGAAAGGTGACAACAAATGCGCTGACTCCAGTGATTTTATCATATAAACGGGTTTTGCTTGCCACAATCTACAACATATTTTATGTTGGGTATTGTTAAAGAAGTTTCGGCCACATTTGTACTGACCACACAGTCCGACACCCTCAGGAGCCGGTTGAAAGATACGGTTTTGTTTTTCAGTTGATGGTAGGAATACAAAGGCAAAACCATAAAGGTTGTTTTTGTCGTAGATGCCGCCTCATCTTCATCAAATCAATCTCATCTTCATTGTCTAAATCATCTTCCTGTTGATTATTTTCCGAATCTGAATCTTGATTTTCCAATAAATCTGCTTCCGTGTCGTCACCTGGCAGTTTATAGTCATCCAAATTTATTTTGGGCAAAGCCAATTGTGATAAAAATTTCTTTTTCGATTTTTTCACATTTCGTATGGCTTTTTTCATATCAAATTCGTCATCAGTATCGCACTTCTCAGTGTCTTGGCATACAGTTTCTTCAGTTCCTTTCGCATTTTCATTTATTGTTGTTTTTATTTCTGCATCTTCCTTCTTTTTATATGGGAAAGTTCGTCTTAATTTTCTTACCAATTGATTTACTTCCATCTGATGATGACAAAATTAAAATACCTCCTTCAGGCAGCTTTGAATGTATTTTAACGGTTTTCCTGTAGGCTTCTTCCACATAATTATCTGGTGTACGTTTTTGAAGTGTATTGTTACTGGAAACTGTCACAGCCTCAACTTTTATCAAAGGCGGAGGAATTTTAAATAATTTGGCATTGGAGGTGAAATCTTCTACTCTTAATGTAGCTGACATTATAATTAATTTTAAAGGATTGTCACCTCTTTTAAGTCTAAGAGGCACAACTCTGGATAAAGACCTACTAAAATATCAATTATAAGAACTTCTTTCATGCGCTTCGTCTAATATAATAACTGAATAATTTTTCAGCAAAAGTCCGTTTCTATTTCCTTGAATTAAACACCATCTGTCATGAATTTTATCTTGGTTTCCGGCGTAACGTTGCCTTCCGAAACGTATAAGATGGAAACTTCCTTCTCCGTTAAATTCATTCGTATTACGCTTAGACATGGCTATGGCAGCCACGGCGAGGTTCTGTTATGCCAATTAGTTTTCCATTTTCACAGTAGCCAGCTTCGTAAAGAAATTGGGGAATCTGCGTTGTTTACCCGATCCTGTTTCGCCGGCCACAATTATTATGTTGTTTTCATTTATCACTTCCATAACCTGCTGTTCTTCAGCTAGAATAGGCAGTTTTAAGCGAAGCCGCCTGAATTTCCGGTTCACGCATATGGGTACATAAACGGTACGACGGGATGGTGCTAAACTCTTTATATTTTCTTCTTTGGGTTCTTCTGGAGTTTTAATTTTTTGTCTTCTTGTGTTTCTATTGGATCATCTATTATTTTCTTTTTCTATTTCGTTTATAGCATCATCACTCTGCTCTTCATTCTCTGATGAATCATCATCATCATCATATTCATTTTCGAAACCAACTACGTTGGGATTTTTTCTCTTGGCATTTAATTCATCCTCTTCTTCTAACAAAGTTTTCGTTTGGCTGCTCCTTTTATGGAGCTTAATTTTCCACTCACTGCTTGCTTAACATTTTGTGTTCTGAGTTGTTTTAGCCATAAGCTCTTCCAACGTATTCAGCTTTTTAACACCGACTGTCTGTACTTGACTTATAGAAGTGTATTGCTAAGTTCTGCTTCCCGGAAGTTGCACTTTGGACAACGCTTCTAATAAATCAGATCGCTTCAATAAAATAATAGCAATTAATTATGTATGTAAGCAAAGCTGATTGAAATGTTTCGAAACTTACACCCTCTTTTTTCTTTTTCTTATCAACAATAGCCTGCAAACGTTTTCTCTGTTTCTTGGTTAAAATTTTAACATTTTGTTTGTGCTCTACTTTAATTTTAGTAGCTCTCTTCTGGGAAGGAAGCACCAATGCGTTAGAGTCATCATAACCACCAGTGTTATCTTCACCCAATTCTGCCAATTCTAGCTTCAACTGTGAATAATGTTTTCCAATAAAATATTTTCATTATCAAAATAAAAGAATATCTACTTACATTTTTCAAAGCAGTATTGTCAATGATTGTCTTGGGATTCTGTCTAGCCTTAGCATTATAAACTTTTTTCCCCATTTTATCTTAAATACCTCTTTCCTGTATATTTGATCCAAAAACTTGATATTTTTCAAAGCAAAACAAGGAAAACAAGGAAATATGAGCACGTTTTTTTTAAAGAGTGTTGCTACGAAGTAAATAAAAACAAAATCAGTTTATACAGCACAGTATTATCTACTGAAAACAGCTGTGTGAACTTCCTTATCAACAGTATGCCTCATATATATAAGAAAAATTAAAATTCAATGCTAGCACAAATAGTGCTTTTTTCTACTCGCAGATTTAAATAATGTGTAAAATTGCGATAATGTGAATGCATTATGTTATAAAAAATCAAATAATGTTTTTCCATAGACTCTGCCAGTAAATTGTTTTCCATTTAAAAACCCGATTCGCCAGTTGTGGCCTACAAAAATTTATTAAATGCAGCTTAATATGCTTGAGCCATAGCAGACGATGTATGTACATATGTATACTAAATTTTCTTTTATTTGTTTAAACTAATTTTACGTGATATATTCTCATACATAATGTTCAGATAAACATGAATATGCATACAGTAATAACTTCTAATGTATATTTAACACCAAACAAATTAAGCACTTCTTATAAATACAGCTTATTTTAATTAAACAATATTGTTTAAAACTATGTATTAATATAATAACAAAAATAATATCCTAACTAATGCCTTGTCTCTATAAAGTCATCATCGACTTCTTCTTCATGTGACTTATGCTCATAATTGTGATGATGGTGGACATGCTCCTCATCATCATCATATTCTTTGGCTGGCTCTATGTGCTTATGTTTATGCTGATGCTCATGTTTTGCCTCATGATGATGATGGTGCTCATGAGATACTTGCTCCTTTGTTACCACTGGATGATGATGTTCCTCTATAATTTTCTTTTCCTCTTTTAAGACAATCGGTTTGTGATGATGATGGATGTGCTTGATAACTGTATGTGTATGTTTTTCGATCTTTTTATGAATGGGTACATGTATTATAATTTTTTTCTTCTTTTGATGTTTACTGAAATGAAAAAAATACACATATTTTCGTTCTTTAATAAATTGTATTTTTAAGCTTTTATTCCTAAAAATTATCTTATATTTGTTATATGTTTAGACATGAATAAATATACATGTGATAACGAAGCTTTTAGGTTTTTAAATGTTTTTGTAAACAATATTTTGTATTGTTTTCATAACATAAGTAGCGACTTGTCGAAAGACCCCATAGAAATCTTTCAGAGAAGTTGCGTGAGTTGTGGAAACAACATATTAGCTCTGTTCACTATCTTGGGCATCTATGGTTGCAAAATTATGCAATTGCAAAGATTTTCTATCGATTGTGAATGAAGGATCGCTCTTGCTTCATTTTGCTTTACTTCTTGCAGAAACCATAATTCTCTCTTGTTCTCAGCTGTTGATTTGCAATCATCTACTACATTTCGTGTCGCATATAAATGCAAGAGTAGCAATTGCAGTGCTATGTGTTTCGTATTGTGTAGAGTAAATAAATGCTAAGCCATTTTGATTGTGAATTAATTTTTCTGTATTTTCAAACGTATAACGCAATTCAGTTTGTAATTTGCTTAATTATTTGTCAGTTTTAATGTACCGCGACTGTATTGACCATGTACTGTGAACAGGGCGTAAGACATTGATAAAGTGATGGAAAATTTTAAATTTCCATATTTCATATTAAAAAGATAAATCATTTCACTCAGCATTTTGCTTTTATTCAGTCTTATTATTTGTTGGGCACTTTCTTCTATTTTGTTATTTTTTTTTTTTGTAGTTGATTTTGTTACTACTACTCACCCTGCTTCTGCATAATTTGTGAATAATATTAATGCCATTCCAATAACAACGAACATTTTCACAACTAAATAAAATATTTTAAAATAATGATCTTTTACTTTTTATTTCCACTTAAATCGTTGACATCCTTACCAACACTCGACTGTTCATGTCGTTTATTATTTTAACCTTTTTACAAAAGTGGACGAGAGAAAAAATTTTAACTTTATTTTTTAATAAATTCTTTAATGCTTTTTCAAAGTTTATTAACAGAAAAAATAGAAAAGGAAATAAATAAATTTTAACTTAACTCAGCAACTCAAAATAAAAATGATTAATAAAGTGGTGCAAACAAGGCTTTTATAACATGAAGTTGTAATATTTTAATACCACACATAAGTATGCACATATGTATGTTTATATAACAAAACTAGCATAAAATAAAAACAAACCAAAAGATACTCATTAAAATTAAATAAAGCACAATTTGGCCAATATTTTTTTATGTTACTTCCTTAGACATGTTTTATGCCTGGCAAAATGTATA
>BGZK01004989.1:0-10469 GCA_005406025.1 Eumeta japonica | reverse complement strand
TTCTTTGCCAATGAAGACACAACTTCTACTAGTTACAATCCAATTTATAATTTTTCACTATAAATACACTGTTCTTAAAATAAAAACCACTTTTATAATCACTTTCTTACTTGGTGTAATAACGGTTCGAACACGTCAAAGATGAAAGCCACACTGACTATGAACTTAACATTTCACCACTATCTATATTTGGCTCAGTGTTGCCAGATGGCAGCTTCGAAAAGTTTATATCTGTTAAATTTGAACAACTAGTGCAGTTATGTTAACTTCCGTCAGATGTCTCCCT
This sequence comes from Eumeta japonica, assembly GCA_005406025.1. Lineage (NCBI taxonomy): Eukaryota > Metazoa > Arthropoda > Insecta > Lepidoptera > Psychidae > Eumeta > Eumeta japonica. The sequence goes on along the minus strand of BGZK01004989.1, from coordinate 10,183 downwards.
TGTTTCATGTCTAGCACACTTTTAGGCTTGACCCTAAATAACACGTTTAATCAATAAACAATAACATACATAATTGATATAACTCGTCACAATATTATTGTGCAGTCTGTAACTCAGTTCAATGCTGCAGTGTTATTTATGCAAAATAGAACAAATTTAAATAAATTATTTTAAATCAACTTAATTTCTCTCTAACATTTACTACTGAGTTTTACTAATTTTACGTAAATTCGCTATAAACTAAAACATTTATTTTTACAACAATAAATGAATACGTTTCTCATGAACCGAAAAAGAAATCAGCAAATAGTTTTCTGGATTGAAAAGGTTTTGCATTGCGGAAAATGCAACAAAAATAAACACCTGCTTGAATAATTTTCCCACTTACTTAACAATAATACAAACACCATATAACACAAACACATTCACGAGTACTCTTACGTGCATAAGTACAAACAAATATTTGTTCAAATCCTTTAAAATCTCTGCTTTTGACACATGTTATTTATAATTTGTGTAGATTTTCATTCATTTATTTTTTTTTTTTTTTTATTTTATTTTATTTCATTTTTTTTTTTTAGAAAATATCTAAAACAACAAATGGGGAAAAATTCAAAGAATTAAGGACACAATACAACAACACATTGAAGCATCCACCAAACTATTTACTCATCAAAGTGTCGCACACATCATCAACAGCATGTCTAAGCGAACTTTGCAACTGTCACTGGTCACGTCAAGTGTCATGCATGCGTCATTGTTGGAATAAAATATTTTTTGTAATCATACGTTTAATGGTTGTAATAAATCAAATCGTTATTATGTCACCATTTATATGCTTGAAAAATACGAAAGAGAATTTTGTTTCATATGCGCTTACAAATAGGTGCGGGACAATTTGCTCAAAGCGATTGCCCTCCAAGTTGGCAGTCAAATGGAAATTTCGTACCCAACGTTTGGTTACAGCAGCAGCAATAATACTTTTGATACTTTACGCTGTAGCATCACCATTTACGGTGCAAATGGCCTCACAGCTGTATACAAGCACGCGACATACTCGAGATAATCTGCTTATCAGCATGGCCAAATTCAGCATGGCTACCGATGTGCTATGCTACTTAATTGTTATGGCTTCTAATATCTGGCATCGAGCAAATATTGTAAAATGCTTAATTTATTAAATGAAATTATTTTCAAATTCAAACAATTGGACGACAATTTCATAGGCTTTAAGTCATTTATGGCTCATACTCAAAACAATGTTCATAACTTGTGATACGGCATCGAGTTTGCCTGCCTTGATCACCTCAGCATCCGTTATTCCACTCAAAGTATAGTTTCATTTTGTTCACCCATTATCTGTATGCCGTTGGGACGTATTTTTATATTAACCATATTCATATTCTTTTTAATTGTTCTCACCTGCTCCTGGCGTTTTGGAACAAGAGCTACAATACACTCATGAGATAAGTAATGATGCCAAAATGACGCATTTGATCAGTTTACAAAATGAGTTGCTGCAATTCATGGCATTGTTTAGAAGCACTTTTCAATTTGGCATATTTTTAACAATTTTGTCATATTTCGTGACAATTTTATGCAACATCTATGCCATGTTAGATTTGTATGTAACCAGTCATATTCTCTTCATTACTTTCATTCCGTTTTTGCTTAGTTTAATTGTGGAATTGTATGCTTTGATTAATATTTCCTATTTGTGTGATCGCAGTCAACAAAAGTCAAGGATTTATTTTGCAACGAGAAGAATTGTATTGTCTAAAGGTATTACATTTGAAATGTTAGTCTTTCCTTTAATGCACTTTGGTTATATTCTTTAAAATGTTCCTTCTATATATTGCAGTCTTCAAGCGCTCTATCGATAGTGGATATGGACGTATTGTGGCCTCAGCTGAATGATTTCCAGTTATTGGGTTTGTTCACTTTAAACAACAAATTTGCTTTATTCCTGCTCACTTATTCCATAAATTTCATTGTAATAATATTGGAATTTGAAATTAATAAAGCACATCCATAAAATATAAAATAAAACAAGTAAAAATTACATGACAACCGAAACACCAGCTGGTGTAATACACATATAAGAAAACCTTCTATGTGATGGTCTTGGATCATATTGCTACCTTTTGTCTTTTTAACGATGACTAACGGATTGCTGAATTGCAATTGAAATAACAACACGCTGACGTAAAATACAATTCCTTCCTTCCCAAGCTCTGAGTGACACTAAACATGCTTCCAAATAAGACCAACTTCTTAGGCGATACTTTTGACAACAAGTTCACATGGGAGGGGCAATATATCCGAACTAAAACCATAGACATAGTTTCATCAAATGGTCATGAAGTCAATTCTTTTATACCCATAATAGCATGGCATCAGCTGGTTAACTCTATGCTAACCAATCACTTGCCACTTGCATCGTAGCCATGATGACAATAACGGATGTAAGATCAATATCAATTAAGGCTCTGACTGCCCTCTAAAGCTTGCATCAGTAGATTTTATGCAGATACATTTTGAATTGAAAGCTGCAGTAAGACTGAAAATTTTTATATGCGGCTTTGAAAGCTATAAAATTATGTAAGCACCTTGTTTTATCATGCAAGCAAGGAATCAATCCTGAATATGAAGGAGTAATTTACTCAAATTTCAAATCAATCCGTGAGTGCTTCGAATAAATCCAGACTGGAAGAAATTGTAGGCGATGGCATGTGCATTACAGAAACTTCTTCGGCTGCCAAAATGGCGGTAGCATTTTGGAAGGTACACTATACCTCATTACGGTAGTCAGACAGCGGCTGATGTTAGCCGCTGCAACTTAACTTGCCACTCAAAATTTACATCTATCTAGTCTTGTCTGCAAACGCTGGGCAAATTTGAATGAAATGTTGAAAATTCGACACAAATTACTACTAATAAATTGGCGAAGAGAGGGAAACAATTCCTTTTGCGCATTAACCCATTCCAAATATTGGAAATTTACATTACTTTTCATAATGGAAAAGTCCTAAAAAAGATGACAACTAAAAACTCTCTACTTTCACTTCGAGAGGAATTAGACCTCTCCACATCACGCATGAAATTGCCATTATTGTTTATCACGTGACTCTGCGTACGTAGGCTGCACGGAAAGTTTGCACAAAGAAGAAGGCGTTCGGTGAGTCCTTTCACCTCGCTTGGCTATCTATGATTTTCATTTCTTTCTCGAAAAAATTTCTTTTCCTTCAAAGGAATATTAGCTCTGTTCACCCACTACATTTTAGATAAATATATTTTTATACTCCGACAATCTGTCTAGCTAACTTTATCCTACATCACACATATCACTCTAGCAGTAATACGGATCCAACAAAAATTTGTGACAAATTGACGGATTATGTTCTATACTTTTAATATAAATTGGCCCTATTCATACTGTGTTGCCACGACTAATACGAGCGACAAATGCTGCTGTTATCTGCATCAGAATGGTTAGGAATGAAATTTTGGCCATGAATAGAAAGAGCCAATTGAAGGAACAGTAGTAGACTCTGAATTTATTTTTATCTCATGCGATGAGGCCCAATTTAAGACAACTCACATCAATATGGACTGTCTTACGCCAGTACAAGACAGACTAACCTGACAATAGATTAGTTAATCTATAGCACCCTGCTAAAGAACCCGCAGCCTCAACAAGAAACCTCAAACATAAGCAAACAGATCTGTTAATGGGCAATAACAGGGAAAGCAAACTCACTCCCTCGCATGCTGTTGAGGGATAACAAAATGATTTCTAAAACCAACAGGCGTTTCGCGTCCCACGTTTCAACTAAAGTACGTGCCATAGTCCTGATTAGCCAGGTTTAACCCGCAAGACACCATGAAACAACTGATCCCCGTGCTAGCGATTAAGCTCTAGGAGAAGCCTATAACAAAATTTATGTCGTTTTCCTAAAACTTAATATATTTGAAAAAGTCTAGCAACAGTACTTAACATTTTCTAACGCATATTATTCTCTGTTTTTTAACGCAATTAAATTCGAGTACTTCCGTAAATTACTAAATGCCGTCTACAGTCCTGTAACAAAGTGTGATGTAGAGAAGATCCTTGATGCACTTTACATTTTGCTTGCTGTTTGTATACGTTTTGCTACCTTCTTAGCTGAAACTACTTTTTACACAAAATAAAATTCACAGCATTGAAATCTTCAGTGTTTGTATCTTTTTTTTAATAGATTTATATAGCAGACCACTTAGTGTCAGTACATATTTAAATTTTAAAACACAATTCCAAAACTAAATAATCTCAAACCAAAATACACAAACACATGATACAAAACAAAAGTAGAATCCAAATACATTTCAAAATAATAACGATTAACAAAGTAACAAATGATGTTGCTTTTTTCCCAACATTTATTTATTTTTTGGGTTTGTTTCTTTTCGTGGTAAAAGATGCTCGAATCGTTAACTACCCCATGATTCAAAAAACACAAAGTAGCTGTCGTTTTAGCAAAAACCTGCTGATTAGCTGGCTTAAAAGGAAGTGAAAATGATTGATAGAAATCAGATTTGATTTAACAGACTGACAAAACAGGCAGACAAACATTTAAACAAATCAAAATGAAGGTAAATTAAACTCAGCTACGCCTTCTTCAGACAGCAGACAAGATTGCACGCATTAGTCGTTAAATGGGGGAAAGTATTTATCAACGTTGTATATGTAGTATTTGTCAAAGGCTAAAATTCTGTTGCCCTCTGCAAAAGAAATGATGCCACCACTTTGATTGCCACGTTTTCATATAAAACGCAATTTGATGAATAATTACCCACTTAACTCTAGTACAATAAAAAAAAAAACAACTGATGTAAATCTTTTCCTTTCCATGCTTGTCTATTTTCACATACATACATATTTTCCCTTTTTCTTTTGTCAAATATGAATTATAATCAACATCCTTTGAACGATTCCAAATGTTTTTTTTGTATAATAAAATTGTTGTTTAAAAAAAAGCGGAAACCGGAAATGGGAACGGATGCTTTTTACAAACATATCAGAGCGCAAAAATCAAAATTGGTTGCCATTTAAAAATTACTCTTATGAGCTCACAACCACAAACAACGAAACAATTTTCATTGAGCACAAATCGCACAAATATGTACGTATATTTAACCATAAACAGAGAACATTTAAACAAAAAGAATTTTAATTCAAATGTAAACATGCAAGAAAAACCAAAACAAAGCATAGTTTATTGTTGTTGATGTAGCCCATGTTGAGTAACTGAGTTAGCTAATTTGTTCGTGTGGGTGTATATTTGAACAATGGCTCTTTTTCATTTCTTTTTCAGCCAAGTTAAAAGCAACAATTGTAATGAGAACAGTTTCTTTTTCTTATTGTTGGTGCTCAACACTACAACACAAGATGTAAACAGTGGTGAATGAATAAACAACAGATGGTGAGCGAGAGAAAGTGAGAAGAGTCGAACATTCAAAGGAATAAAATGTATGAGCACACAATTAACCGAGTGATATGAGACTTGCAGCGTTGTCAAGCGCGTTTCGCGACATTTTGGGTGCTTTTTTTAATTTTTGATGCGAAAAATTCCTTAGTTGGCGTGGTGCGTTTTTCATTAAATTCTGGTGCGTTTTTAATTGTTAGTGGCACAAAGTAAATTCGACACAACTTTTTGCAGTGTGGCAAAAAGATTCATACAAAGAATACAATGCTTTCAGTACCATTTTATTCAACTATGCTAAATGTTTTACAATCAGTGAGGAATATATAAGTTTTAATAACTTGGTATAAATACCATAATCATTGATCTCTTTGAAAAGAACAGAATTCAAAAGTTTAAATATACAAAATGGATATTATCATGTGCAAATGAATAGAAACATATATACTATTCGTTTACGTTAATTCTTTTAAGTTTTGTATAAAATATACAAAACTCATTTGATTTTGTTAATTTTTATTATTTTTTAGACTTTGACTTGACTTCTAAAATTTGTGCTTTTTCTACAATTTGGTGCGTTTTGAAATTTTAAAGATGACAACGCTGAAGACTTGGCATTCTTAATCTGCTAATTATACTAATGCTACTTTGGAGTTTTTAATTACGTTAAGCGTGATGGATGGATATGTAATATATATTATTAATTTTACATATTGTATTAACAAAAACATGTTTAAGTGAAAATAAAAATAATTTAAACAACAACAAACCAGCCAAGCTAAGAATTATAATAAAACATTGTGGAAATATTCACTTTTGCTATGGAGATGGTGTAAATCTGAAACATTAGATTATTACATCTCCTGAACGTTAAAATTTTGGCTTGCAAAATTCCTACATACTGATATTTTGTGGACCAGCTGGAGCACCCGGAAGATTAGTTTAAAATACAAATTAGAGTATAAGTAGGGTATGTAAATCACTATCATATCCAGTCGTACGATATGTTCAAAAATGTGTGTTGTGTTCAAAAAAGTACGACAGTGTGAACTGAAAATTCAACTGTGTAACAGATTTCTTCACAAGTCTGTTTGATTTGCAAAAGTTTATGAAAATTTTCATAAAGATTTTTATCAAAGTCTGTCAGATTTCTCTGTTGTATTCATGTAAATGAATCGCACCACTGTGTATCTCACATGACCTTAAAATGAAATTAGAGTGTATTGCTTTCGTGGATGGCATTGTTGCCATTTATTATGTTCATTATTACAGGACAAAATTTAAATTCGCACAAAAACTTAATTCGATATGTATGTTTTAACAAAAACCGAAATAAATGGAAACGAATAATTTTATGTGCATTAAAAATAATTTTATTCAAAACGATCGTTAAGTTTTAGAAGAAACATGTGCACTGTATTAATTTCAAATTAAAGTTAAATTCAATATCCTTGTCGCTATTGGCGATAATTAATTTCTAATATAAATATCCATAATGTATCAGCTAAGTAATATCGTTTTATCCCTAATAAAACTACTAAACTAGTTTCAGATTATCGTGAAAATTAGTTTTCGAACGCTAAACATGATTTTTTGCCAGACATGCTCGCATCAATCTTAGAGCTTCATAAGGCTAACTGTCAGACCCCATAAAAATCGGCCCGTACACTTGCAATTTAAATCTAAAATATTCCCTAAATAAGAGGGATTTTTCGTTTAAACTAGCATAATTGAAGCAAAAATAGCTGAATCGTTTTAAAGACACATTAGCAGGGCAAGGCAAAAGAAGCTTTTGCGTTTTTGGCAACCTTTTATTAGGAAATATTTTTTTTTGCACTTCTTTTATTAAAATCACACATTTTTAATGGATTTTGCAGTGAAAATGCAGAGTCTATTGAGAATGCAAAATATTATTGAAAAGTTCATGTGTGAAATCTCAATTACTTACTTGATTTCGAGTGTATTTGCGCAAGTATTGATAAACTACAAGTCCTGCCACTCAAAATTTTGTGAAAATTTCAATGGAAATCTTGGTTTTAAAGCGCTAACCAAAATTAAATATAATTAATTTATAATTCAATAAAAAATACATTGACGCACTATCTGCAAGTGAATTATTAGCTTTTAAGAATGTCCCGGTAACATTTGCATTTGCAATATATTCTTCAATTTTGTGTGATAATCGAAAATCATTTCTATTTGATAATTAAAACAACATGTGATGATAATGTGTAATAAAAATTTGTTTTAATAAATATTTTTGAAAATATTTTTGAAATGAGTGCAGTGCCTTTCTGTCCTTTTGTCGCTATATTTTGCTTATTTGGGAATTGTGCTTTTTGTTGGGATTTTTTTTCTAAGTTATTTTGGGTTTTTTTGCTTTTGCTTTGTCCTACACATTAGTAGCAACATATTTTCTCTTATGCAGAGACACAAACCACTGTAATTGAACTAATCCCATGTTAAAACAATTTAACAGCACATAATGCAGACGTGCCCCATGTAGTTGCTTATGGATAACATTCAACGGAGTGCAGCAGAACACAAAACTGGCTGTTTTAGTTTAAACCAAACATATCAGTCTTTGCGCGACCTTTGAAGATATAAAGACGTGCTGCTGCTTTTAATGTAAAAAGTTTTAACAAAAAACATACAAAAAATAACACACAAGCACTTGGCATGGTGAATAATAAATAAAATCAGTTAAAAACAAATACACCACAACCAAGTGAGCAACTTATTTCAACCAAAGTAAATTAAGCAAAAATAAACCATCACACTTTGACCAACCAGTTGTTGTAAGTAAATGCAGAATGTGATGAACGTAGCACAGTTCATTCAGTTGCACGATGACTGCACGAAAGCGGGTCTTGCGGTCTATAAATGTGTCGATTAGAAAACCGTGTACGCGATACGAATACCAGTGACGACGGCCAATTTATTTAAATTGAGGAAAATACTACAAATTTAAATTTCCTACATAAAACAAACGCGTGTGAATTTGTTGTGACAAATTTAAGGCAAACAACAACGAAAGCAGTGAAATAAATATTTATTAATACAGCTAAATTAAAAGCAGAAATTGAAAAGCAAATGAATAAAATTTTATATAAGAATAAATTAATTTAAAAAAAAAAAATCATATTTGAAACAAGGTAAATTTTATGTGAATAAATAAATCTTAAAAAAAATAAATACTTCAGCCCATTTAAAGTTAAGAGTTTTATTTAGTAGGGCTGGTGTTTTGCAATCATGTGAAAGAATTGTGTGATAAATTTATTGTTGTGTAATGGAAACAAAAAGGATAAAACAACAATAAAATCCTTATATTTTGGCAGAAACCAAACAGGTGGATAACACAGAATGGTGGTATATAAATGAAATGTAAAATGTATAATGAAATAATAACAAAAGGCAGACAGAGGCAGTTTATTACATATTTACTACTTCTAGTACATACTTTCTTATAGTTAAATGAGTAAAAACAATACATAATAATAAAAAAACGATAAAACAAAAAGCAACAAAGCACTGTTTGGCTGCCTTCAAAGAAAAGGAAAAAGTCAAGAAAACAAACAGCTGATTTGTTTAAGGGTATATTTCAAATTATGTTTTTAATTTTTTATTATGATTTGGGCTCAAGTCTTTTCATTTTATGCTTCGAGAGCTCAGATATAGAATTTTTTTTTTTTTTTAATTTGCACAAACAAAACCTCAAACACCTCACTCATTTTCAATATAAATTGGAATCGTTGCACTGGCAAAATCTTATACCAACTTTCCTTCAGTCATTACAGTCATTGAGGCAACCAACATCAGCAGCCACTTCAGCACTTGCAACATCACAAGCATTTTATTTTTTATTTTTCTTTAGTGCATATCTCGGCACAGTTGCCCAAGTGGCTGACAATAGCTTTTATTTTTTATTTGTTGATTTTCCTTTTACTCTCCCATTCCTTCTCAATGAAGATTATTTCTGGTTTGTTAGCGGGCCTTATTGAGGTTCACTTAGATTTTCAATGCACATATATATATGTTTATATCTATATATTTTTTTTTCACTTCAACTTTTAATATTTTGCAATTTTATGGCGGATGGTGTGGGCGCCACATGCACATTTAAGTGGTTCCAAAGTGTTGTTGAAAACTTTTGGGTATTTTTCCATGATTGTTTTATATTTTCGGTTTCTATAACTCGCAAATTTTATTTAATTTTATTTTCTCATTTTATTCTTTGCAAGTGTTAAAAGCCACTTGATTTCCAACAAAAAAAAAAAATTATTTAATTTTTTTTTTTGCAGAAAAGTACTTAATTTTGTAAAGCAATAATATAGTACGATGTGAATAAGTGGGTTATTAAAATGTAGGATAGATAAGCGCAAAAAAAATATGTGTATAAAGGGGGAAATAATAAATTTTATGAGAACAGTGTGACTGAATTTATATCAAAAAAAATCTCTTTATCAAAATGTGTGAATTAAATATGAGTGTTATGTTTGCAACAAGTAGCACAAGCTCATATTTGTGCTTTATTACATTTTCTCACTAGAAAAATTAATTATTTCACATAAATAAATAACACTTTCTGCAGACTACTTTGCATGATTTTCTAAAATATAATATAAAATCAAATGATACTTTATTCATAAAAATTATTTTATGCCCAACAAACGTTAATTTGACAACTATTTCATAGAATAAGAGCTAATAAATATAATATA
>BGZK01004988.1:0-10470 GCA_005406025.1 Eumeta japonica | reverse complement strand
GCCAAAATGAAAATTTAAATTAGTTTGTCTGTCAAAGAAATATTTTATGTGAAAATATAAAGAAGGAAAACTTTACAACTCAGATTAAAACAATTTAAAATATAACAAGTAAGAGCTATATTCGGTTGGCTGAATCTTAAATACCCTTCACAAAACTAACGTAATTTAAATTATATTAATATTTTATTTTACTATTGTGCTTAGCTTATCTTAATTTATATATCTTCATATGAGGAAATAAATGTGCATACATATGTGATGTTACGACAACAGTAACTGAGTATGCAACTTTTATGATTTGCAAGTACAAATACAATTCGTAATACTTTTGTTTTTAAAACATAATTTTATGATTTATTATTTTATTATTTAAACTTTTTCTTATGTATTAAACTTTGTTGTTTTATAGCAATATAAAAAATACATTTGAAAAAAAGTCATCAAAAGGTTCATCAATATGAAAAAATTAAAGGCATCTAGCAGCGCTGTTATTCTGTGGAATGTAAGAGCATACTCAGGTTTATTTATATACATACAAATATATGTATGTATGTATGTAAGAAAGAAAACTGTAATAAATGGTTTATTTTATAAAGCTGTATGTATACCACAAAGTACCATGAGATTCGATGGTTGCATTACAGCTGTTGTGTCTCTGGTTCGAATCTCACTTAACTTTATTTTGTAATTTTTTTTTAACATCGCTCAATCGTCTCTTTTTATGCTGATTCCAAATATATATACTTTATAGGGTCGGAAATGAATATTAAAAAATTACAAACGGAATCATTAAACTTAGATATACCCTTACACGTATGTGAAGGTATAAAAATACATAATTTGAAAAAAAAGTCATCAAAAGGTTTCAACAAAATGGAAAAATTTAAAAGAGCATCTGGCAGTGCTGTTATTCTGTGGAATGTAAGAGCATACTTGTGGCTGTTATTCTGTGGAATGTAAGAGCATACTTGTGGCTACTAATTATACATACATACATATGTATGTATGTGTGTATGTAAGAAAGAAAACTGTAATAAATGTTATATTATTATAAAACCTGTATGTATACTACAAAGCATAATGAGATTCGATGGCTCAGGCGGTTGAATGGTCTGCATTACAGTCGTTGTGTCACTGGTTCGAATCTCACTTAACTCTATTTTGCAATTTTGTTTAAACAATAGGATATAAAAGGCTTATATTTTCTTTATCTCTGAACCGATTTCAATATTTTTAATTTTTGACTCTAATAACCATGCTAAATATATAAAAATTTTATTCCAGCTTTAAAACTCAAGAAAAAAATTCAAAAATCTCATACAAAATGTGCAAAATTTTCGAGGTGGTCTCAGATTTTGGCCTATATCTCAGAACTGGGTGGACCGATTTTGCTGAATTTAAATAGCGATTCCTCGTGGACAATATGCAACATATTAGTGAAAGAACGAAGTTCCTAAGTCAAATAGTTTTTTCAGAAACTTGATTTCAACAACTCACAGACGGACAGACGGACAGACGGACAGACGGACAGACGGACATCGCTCAATCGTCTTCTTTTTTTATGCTGATTCCAAATATATATACTTTATAGGGTCGGAAATGAATATTAAAAAATTACAAACGGAATCACAAACTTAGATATACCCTTACACAGTATGTGAAGGGTATAACAAGTAAGAAAGATATTTTTTGTTCACAGAAATTACGCCAATATATATAAAAAAAATTGTTGAGGCACCATTTCTCTTCACTTTCGAATTTAATTGAAATTGAAATTTTTTACATTTTGTTTCTAATTTTATATTGTCTTTGAAGACATATATACAAAAGAAGGAATTACATCAGAAATTTCATATATTTCAGAAATAATATTTGATGATGGAATATTTAATCAAAGTACAAGATGATAAAGAACTTTAACTTTAATATTAAGTTTTGTTATTAAGTTTTATCTAAAAATCTTGCAATATACCGCGTCAGTCGTATATTCGATTCCACCGACTCCCCTCAAAAGAAAGTTTGAAAAGTTTAATTCATAAAGTTTGCCAAACCTAATTTTCATAACTAAATTATGCTTTTGGTAGATGTCTTCACTGAGGACAACAGTTTGCTTTAGTCACCGCCAAATAAACACAACTATTTGCTGAAATATACATTACCAATACATACACAGCTCACTTGCATTCTACTAATGCATAATATCCTCAAAAGCAAAAGAACTTTGTTCCAAGAATATTATATAATAAGCCAAAGAGCTCTAGCTATTTTTACTAGTCTGTTATAGATATATAGGTTTGGTCCATACCTCAGTATTTTAGCCCGAACCAATGATCAAACCTTGAAAAGCATGGGTTTTTATCATTAGTTCGTGGTGGAAAAATGACTGATTGAAAGAGTTGGACCCAAGCCTAGAGATATACATTAATTTGTATAAGTTTGCTATGAATGTTGTATATATATATTTTATTTTTATATTATTTTATTTATTCTTTTATTTACCCCTCGCTGGTATAATTACATTGTCATTATATGAGCGCTAAAGTGTGGTCTGAAATGCACACCTCTTCTGAAGGCGAACGAGTGAGCCTTGTAAGAATCACTCTTACCAGAAGAAGGCGGTGGGCGTATAAGACTGCATACTAAAAGTTATCCAATCCCAAGCAGAGGTATTACGCGACCCGTGCCTAACTGTTCTCTTGGCAGCCAGGGGTACTTGGGCATCCAGCAAATAAAACCCTTATGGGTGGAGGCCGCGTGGATTGATTGCAATAGGCCATAGTCGAGTCCATACCGGAAAATGTGACATCAGATCACGTACCGGAGACAAGACTTGGGCCTAGCGAAACATTGATTCCCCGACCTTGGTACCAGAGTGAATATAGGTGTATTAGGGTCCTCAATGTAATGTGGCATGAGCTTGGTATGCGCGAAGCGTTTCGATGCAGTTTAATTCAGACTGAAAACATGGGCTCGTTGAGCGAACTCTACTCTCTGGGACAACGGGACTGTGGAAATCAATGCAAAATTTCTATGGGGATATAGCCGAGAAAGCAGGATACATAATCCAATTACGAAGCATATGCTGGAGGAAATTGAGGAGCTTTGTGAGTGGAATTCCTGCAGACCAATGAGGTCAATCTTACGGCTTAGACCAGAGAGCGCCCAACAAGCCTAAACTGGCTTATGTGTATGTCATATGACATGGGCGATTATACCCCTCCTATCAACCTTATCTAACCTAACCTAATTTAATTTATTCCATTATTAATTTCTCACTTTCTACCAGTGGCTGCCTACTTAAGACCATCCTTCTTCTAAAATTTCTACTCTTGTTCTATTATATTAATTGTATTAATTTTGCGTATAACGCTGATTGTTTCTGCTGCTGCTGGTGCCTTATTTCCTGATTTTGAATCGTTTGCTAATTCACAATTTTGGCCTATTTAACTATTGCTGTTATTTTCGTGGCTGTTGTGTTAACGGATTTACATGTAGGAAGGTTATAATTTCAGTATTATGCATATTTCATTAGACTGAATATTATACAAAAAATTATTATTATAATATCATCATTAGTATGACTTATCGTAAAAGAAACAATTAACATTTTGCGACAGCTCATTCAAACCAAGCAAAGAAAACAGCAAAACCTGCTTTGAAAATATTTAATGTATAAGTTATATTATAATATGGATCCCATATTAATGAAACATATTCCAAGGCAGGCCTAACCAAGTCTGTATAAGGCTGTTTGGTAATAAATGGATTCTAAAACTCTTTGCCCAGTTTTTATAAAAGAAAAAAAACACTTCTAGCTTTATTAACAGCCATCGCAATAAGTGCCACGAAGTTAATTTTTCAATCCAACAAAATTCCAATAATCAGTCGACTATTATTTAATTAATAGTCTCCTAAAACTAACTGACTAACATGATGGTATTTCTAAAAAAAATTGCATTTCTTTAAATTAAGTATCATCATATTAATTTGGCTTTGCATGATCAGTTGGAAGTTAAAAGCAAAAAATTTTATATTGCCGATGTACTTTAAGATATTCTAAGGCTTGAGCGAAAAAGAATAGGATTATAATGGCTCTCCTGAGGAATAGCAGATAAAATATTAATATTTTTCTATAACTAATTGTTAAGTGCTACTGTTCGTTCATGGCATGTCAAATGAGATCGCAGCCAGTTGAGACAAACATCAATAAAAGCAAGTTAATCCAATTTGAACAAAATCAGTTTATGATTAACTTTGTCAAATACTTTGATGAATTTCGTGCAAATAGTATCGATTTGTGTTTTTCTCAATAAAATCAGTATTAATATAAGTGGTATAAAAGGTAGCATAAAGCAAAATTTAATTTAAATATCTTATATCCGGTCAAAAGATCATTACATTTTCTGTGTCGCCTTGCAGCCTACGACGTTTTGGTCAACTTGTCAAAAGAGTCAAATTTCGCTTAATATAAAATCGATAGGTGCCCACTCTATTCTTATCAATCAAGCATCATAGTAATTAGTTTTGGTTACAAAATTGTTCTTTCCTTTATCATTAAGAAAAACTTCTAGGCGTATACGCAATGTACATACATATGAATATCACGTATACGCCACATATTTTATTTCATTTGTTGCTTAATTAAGTGGTTATAAAAATATTTTGTTAGCATTTCATATTGTTGTAATACAAATTCTGTTAACCTTTAATTTATTACTTCTTAATAAGAAAAAACAAAGTATTTTGTTACCTTTAAGTTTTACTGTATTTAAACACATGTGTATTGGTGTTTTGTTCGTAGACTTGTCAACAAAACGACAAATTAAAATAAAACATGCAACAATCACAACTCACAAAGGTATAAAAATGCCAGAAATCACTAAGTAAATTACTGTTATACACTTAATATAATTAAAGATTTTGTTTCTGCGGCAAGATAGGAAAACAGGAAAACCGCTTTCCACGAGCAATTTCCCTTTATTTTAATTTTGCTCATATCAAAAATATATTCTTAATATTTTCTTAATATTTTAACCAGACATAAAACAAATTCCTTTTACAGTGTTAATTTGTAGTGTGTTTGTTTATGATTTGTGTTTTTAGAATGTTTAAGGAATAAACAAATCTGAGATTTATATCAACACAATTTAATCCTCTACATGTTAAGGAAAAGTAACATGGAAGAACATAAATGATGCCAAGAAACACCAAACTCATTTAACCTGTAAATATTTACTTAAAAGAGAGAAAAAAATAAGAAATACAATTATTAATCCTTTCGAATGTCACATTGTGGGCTATTTCGTGTAAGAGTACGACCTTTGCTTTAATATCTGGTATTAAGGATTGACTGATAAGAGACGGAAATTTACTTTATTTTGCTTATAAGCAGACTTATAACGAAATTTAACTGCATATTAAAGGAGTAAAATTTGTATCATTAATTTATTTTAATTCTTCAAATTCTACTTTTAATTTTATAATTATTTTTATCAGGCTTGAGTTCTGAGTTTTCCTTCAATTAGGAAGGATTGTTTGTAATAAATTATATCGATCGATACTTTCTTAAACAAAACAAGAAAAAGTAAATTTGAAGACTTATTAGCTGGTACAACCTGGCTGTTTCATATGCTTTTGCTTTGAACTCCCTGCTTCATTTAAGTATGCACTGTTTTGCATTGCTGCCTAGACAACTGAACCACCAGAGCTTTGATTTACTTTCTGTTTACTTTGTATTGATTGCTTCCAGTTTTATCACTTTGTTAAACTTGTTTCAATGATTTTATTTTATCTCAGTCAGAATTTTAACTGTTTTAATTTGATGCAGTTGTTGTTATTTTCATTATTTATATGAAGTGTTAACGACTCTGAATGGAAAAGCTTCATTCTGATAATGAATTTTTTCATTGGACCAATGAAACTTGTCATTAAAAGTTAGCCAACGAAGCTTTCATTAAGTTATAAAAGAATGTTTCGTTGCATTTAGAAGTTTCCTTGCCATATATATAATGGTGCCAGTTATTGGCTTAATAAACAGGTTTCATTATCCGAATGAAACAATTTCATTAATCGAATGAAAGTAGTTCATTAGACGAATGAAATTATTTGATTAAGCGAATGAAATGTTGCATTGTCCATTATTAGCTTAATAAACAGGTTTCATTATCCGAATGAAACAATTTCATTAATCAAATGAAAGTAGTTCCTTAGACGAATGAAACTATTTCATTAAGCGAATGAAATGTTGCATTGTCCAAGATACTTTTATGGCTTTGCCGACGACCAATGGTTGTCAAAGTGTCACTAGGGCAGGTAACAACAAGGGGATTACTATTTAGAGACTGCGAAATTACTAAAATTTGTTTTATTTCCCCAACTGTTTGAACAACGATACTCGTTTTTATGAGAAATTTGTGGGAGTAGTAGTACAGTTGTGATACTATTTATCTCTATTACACCAATATGATCTACCAAAACTTGTAAATTTGTCTAAGTGGTACAAAATTTACAAATTAATATTTCTACAAGACATGAATGCAAACTAAGTTTTATTTAGCAAACTAAATATTTATGTCTCTGGTTCTTAGCTGAGTTAAAATATGTGTCCTTACTTTTTTTGAACGTGCTTAATTACGTACATTTTGCTCAATAAAATATGTGGCAAGACCTAAAATTATCTTCTGCAATTAAGCGAATATCAAACTTAATTTTACATGTCTGAATAGGTATTAATTTTCAGATGCCTCTGCAAATTATAAAAATCGAGATAAACAGCTCAATATTGGCTTCCTTAATGCATTGAGCAAAATATTGCTTATGCAATAAATTAACTTTATGAAAATATAAAAGTTATTAGACTTAGTACGTATGTGTATCATTTGACTTAAGGGACATCATTATCTATGAATGTCAACTAAAGAAAGCAAATTTACAAAAATTTTTGTGTGTTTACTTTTATCGTGTTTTATTTATGTGTTACTACTCCGATTTATCGAAACTTCTTTGTTATAAAGAATATAGAACAAGCTGCTGCTTGCTTAAGATTATACGAGAGGGTGAGCTATAACATTTTTTTAACACACATATTATTTTTTTATTGTAAAACGTTCAAAACTTTGCATCAGAACTTTGACTTTGAATACATTCGCCAGCAATTGATATTAAAAATCATTGTGACGCCTAAAGTTCAGCACTAAATACAGTACGATAACCACTAAGTTGTCAATACTGATGAATTTCCTTCTGGTTGTTTTTTATAATAAAATAAAATCGTGCTGCATACATACCACAACACACTATTAAAGCTTAATTTTTTCTTTTATTCTCTTATTATTGTTTTCTATTCTTTTTCACAGGGATACGCGCCTTTTAAAAGTAAATACAATGTTCAGCTTTCAACGCATGACAATCAACAGGAATATTTATATGTGTGTGTGTCTGTTTTTAGTTTTAATTTTCTTGCTTCTCTTACCAAACATACACGCATGTATACAAACCCCATGTATTGATACGCTTGATTTTAATTTGATGGTTTAATTTTTCAAAGAAAACAAGACAAAATGAAGAAATCGCAGTTAATTATTTAGTTTAGCCTATATATCATATATATTCAACCCGATTTTCTTAATTATTAATTTGAAGCAGTAGAGGTATTTAGAAAATCACTCATTTAATATTTGTTGTTAGAAATTGTCTAATGGCTTCAAAAAAAGCTGTTCCAAAAGGCGTCTTAAATAAGACGAATCCAATATACCTTTTGGCAAGGGTATAAAACTGCTGCTTAACAAAGTAAAAGAAATAAATATGTAATTAAAACATGATGTATGCAATTATCACAAAGAATGTTACAGGCTTCCACAACAGTATAGTCACTTGGAATATTCTGATAAAACATGGTAAGTTATAGGTGTTACATTTGACTTTGATATTGGGTTTGTAACTTTTACTGCTACAATACTATTAATACATATTTAACTTCTTGTGAAGCTTGCGAATTTATGAAGTCAATAAATGTTTTGTTGTTTAGATAATTCAATAACAAAATTATTTGTCACTAAATAATGAAATTTATCATTTATTATTCGATCAATGCGCAGTGAACCATTTTATGAAAAGCGGTCAAAAATCTATAACTTTTGGCTAAGTCGGAATTTTGATTCACGTTTTTTCACTCTACTAGGTGAGACTAAGTCTACAACATAAAACTATAAAATTGATTTGTTACAAAAGTTAAGTTAAAGTTTTTAACTTTTAGCAGATTTTGGTAAAAACGTGAAGTATTAAAACTTTTTTAAACTTTTGCTTTGAGTAAAAGCTCATATTTTGAGTCATGTTTACAACTTATGCTTATTAAAACTAAATTTTGCCAGTTAGTGGCAAACTTTGGTCCTGGAAAAACAAGCAACAATTTACAATTTCTAAAAAAATATATTGGAGTCAGGGCTTGTTAATTAATTTAAAAGCGAATTACTAGTATGACTTGAATTTTATCAATTTATGATAGTTAAAATTGGCAAAATATTTTGTGATTAACTGTTCATGACTTGGAAATAGACTAACAATTATAATTTGCTTTTAAAATTTTGCGTAGTTATCTAAAACAATTTTCATAAATGCAATTTGATAAAAATAGTAATATGTTTAAAAACGGCAAATGAGAAAAATATTCTTTATCCGTTACTCAAATTTTTATGAAAATATATGATAGTTGTGTCAGCAAAATTTCTGGTGCTCACGGTCGATCGTCTGGGTGTACAAATAGGATAAAATAAGAAGAAGCTTGAGCTTCTTCAAGGTGCTGATACTTTTTGATCCATGATGCTTCCTAGCAGATAAGCTTTAGTAAGTGAAAGAATTTAGGAAAATTGAGTTATAAAAAATAATGGTTTCCAAAGTTATAAATATTTTATTTGTCCCTGATAATGTGTGCAGATCGTAAATTATACAAACTTTTACCTTGTTTAAAAATCTTATAAAGCAAAAAGTTATAAAAATTTAAAATCAAAACCTTTATTCATAAAAAGATAGGTTCACATATATATTATACTTTTTTTAACAAATACCCCATAGTGGTTTGTCGGATAAGAACTCAATAAGTATACAATAATGTTTATGAATAAGGCCCAAAAGAAATTTGACTTTTAGCAATAAATTAGATATGTCCTGTGGATGGTCATATTCTTAAAATAGAGTATTAATTTTTGACTTTGGTACTCTAATATCTACTTTAGCGTGAGTTTATCATTTTAGAATCGGGACCACCAGCAAATTGATTTTGGCTGCCTCTAGTAAAACGGTACTCTTTGCGATATTTAAGAGCACATATGTGACTTATTCCGAGCTTACAGCAAATTTTATCTTTCTTAATTTGTGTTGTTGAATTTTCTTCCACCACCCTCGTCCATATATATTGTAGAATTTGCAATGCACAGTGATATTTGTTGTTTTATTTGCCTGATTCCTGAAAAATATCAAACTAAATGGAATTAGTTTTCCTGCTTAAAATATATCATATTTTAAGAGCGAATAGTGGAAAGTTTCAAGGAAAGTATTTCTGCAAATATAGAGATACAAATTACTTAAAATGAAACATTGATTGAAGAACATTTCTTTTAAAATTGAAATAAGTTGCTAAAAGTAAATTAACCCGTTAATCATTTGCTCATTATTGAAAAAGTTTCTGATTTAAGGCCATAAGAAATGTACGAATACTGATCTAGTTCCAGACCCTTCTCTCCGTTGAAAGAGTTTCCGGGCTTGTTGGAGTTGGCAGCACAGCCACTATTATTCATGCGGCTGGCTAAAATGGATTTTAAATCAAATTAACATTTATATAATAATCATCAAATTTAACGAGTTAATTGAAAATGAGTTGAAACAAACTGCTTTATGTGAATGACAAAAAATTTAACTTAAATAAAATACATAACAAAAGTTGTGTGTGAGATGATAAAATTCATTTAAGTAAAAGAACAACACGTGCGCTTGCCAGAACTACAAGCGATTAATAAAGTGAGTGCGCGCATGTTTACGACATGACCCTGAGTCGAATCCTATTCTATTAATGATCATCGTAGCACATACGACACAGCTTTGGCTTTTTTCAAATTAATTTGGTTAAGATTTAAACATTAATATGAATAATCCTTAGAACTAGAATACATACAATCAATCACAACAAATTTTTATCGTAGCCCAATTCCCGTATTTTACTGTGCAATGGAAGGTTTGTGTGTGCACACGTACCGTTTATTCGTCTTAAATGCTGGTAAGCATCTTTGGTGAAAGTTTGAAGTCCCTCAGCAAAGTCTAATGCACAGCAAAACATAATAGAACATGTTTAAAGAATACGTTATGTTTATCTATGATACTTTTCAAACTGTTTACTGCCACAACGACAAAACCAATATAAATGCCAAAGTTATTCCAATGGTTGGTTGGTTGTTTGCTATTCCCAGCAAACACAGTGCT
>BGZK01004987.1:0-10474 GCA_005406025.1 Eumeta japonica | reverse complement strand
TATGAAGCCCTTATTTCTGATTTATTTGACTTTTAAAGTGGAAGTGATATAATTAGGAGACTTGTAGACATGCATACCATGTGGAGGGAATTGTGCGGCGGCATTTTCATGCTGTAACAACACGCGTCGAACAAGTGAAATTTTACATGGCAAACAAGAACAAAATATGAAAAATTGCTTATGTTTTCCATAAATTATAAATATCAAATTAAAGAGGATTGAGTGAATTTACATTGTGGTGTACCGCCATAAATGATCTAACCAGCACAAAACCATTTTTCTTTTTTGCAGTCATACTATATTCAAATTTATTTGCTCAACTCGTTCCATTCAAATTTTAAATTTTGCGACACGTCGTAATACAAAACTTTACATATTTATGTAAAACTACCACATGCTGAACAAATGGCAAAAGATATTAATATTTAAAATAAATTTTTAATGATTTACCATTAAATGTAATGTAACAGAAGTATTAAACTTTATTTATTATTTTCTTCCATTACAGCAAAAAACTGAATTAAGCCCACCTTCACATCAGTCATTAATCAATGCCGAAGCAACTTCACAAAATAGCCGAGATGCTGTTTTAATAACAACATCATCAAACCTGCATGCAACAACCAACTCCACCAATCAATCGTCCCTCGCATCATAAAACGAATACAAGTGATAGCAAACATGCAACAGGTTCAGCGACAGCATCAACAGGGCATAAAACAGCGTCATCGTCAGCGTCCTCAATTACGGCTAAAGAGAAGAACGGTATGTTGCTGCATAAGCTGCTATTGCGGCAGCAAATGGTGGCACACTAACGACAACATTAGCAACAGCGGCCGTTACAGCATCAACAACAGCTGGGTCAAACCCGCTGGCAATGCACCAAGTTTATATGTTTCCGTGCCACTTTCAACAGCGAATGTACCTGGAATAAATATACCCACAAATTCAACAACAGAGGTAAATTACTTTAGTAAAGGCTCTTTTAGTAAAAATCATTAATAAATGTAATTCTTTTTTGTTTTGTTATTCTAGAACATACAACAGCACAAAATACCCGCTCAACTAGTCAACAGCAACACTCATCTGCCTCTTCATCAAACACTACCACCAATACTAATTTAGATCGTCAGTCACCCTATAATGCTGCCATGGCATCTCCATCTACAACTTCAATATCGTCACCTGCCGCTCCACAACATGGTGTTATTTATCAAAGTGGTAAATCGCCCAATCCCTCGTCCGCATCTACTGCGTCGACGGGCATAAATTTAACTGCCTCCACTACAGAGACTGGGAATTTAAAGATCAGCTATGAAAAACAATCATCCAGAGTTAGTCAAATACAGGAACAAGACTCGGCTCCTATACGCAGGTCCAGGTTAGTATATTTAACTTGTTTTTGTTTTGTTTTGTTATACCACTAGTTTCAAACACATAGCACATTAATTAACACGTTGATATATTCTTTTTTAATTTAAATAACAAAAGTTTTGTAGAAAATAAAATAGGCAAAAATATATTTTTGTTTTAATTAACATAAAAAGTTTCCAACACAAAGGGTTTTCAAGCTAAGTTTTGTTAAATTGTGTGCTGTATTCTTATACAAATTACAAGTTCTTAAAGACATTATATTAATAAATATCTCTTTAAAGAACATAAAATTATCCTGAAGAATAAAGTATGGAAATACGGAAATAATAAGTTATGCAAAATAATGAAACGGTTTGCATAAGTTATGGGGGGTTTTTTGAAAGGCTGGTTTCTGTTTAGCCAATATAAAATCATTTGCAATTTTCCGATATAGTGCAGCTGATGGCCTGCAACTAGCGTTCATCATGAATTAATTCAGCACAAAACAGCTCTCTCTCTCTCTCTTATTTCTCCCACAGTAGGCCAAAAAACACATTTCACCTACTTTATTTCTTCTTGGTATCGTGTGAACTGTCGCATACGCACTAACAAGTGTTACCAGATTTAATACACAGTCAATTTTAATAAAACGCATCATCTTCATCACATGAAGTAAACGACATTGAGCTCATACGTGATTTTGTAATGCTGCACAAGATATCTTGAGCAACAAAATAAAAAAATAAAAATAACAATTGTTCCATGGCTCACAGGTTTATTTATTAACAAAGCTGAATATAAAAAGAAACGGAAATGTTTAACATTGTTGTTGGCTGCAAAGTTGGAGGTGATAATTTGTTTTTAAATAAAAACTGATTAAGTAAATTGATACATACATACATTTATGTATCAATATAAAATTAGATTAAAAAAAATTTTTTTTTTGTTTACTTTTAATTTTTATCAGCCTCAAATTAAAAGCTGAATCAATAGTTGAAAAAATTTTATAAATCATTAGCATATACATATGTATGTGTGTACATATTTTAAAAAAAAGTCCACAATACGCAACATATTCGTATTGATTCAATTTTCCTTCATTATGAAATTATAAAAATTCACAAATAATTTAAAAGTTTTTTTAATAAAGAGTTTTTTCAATACCTTTAACTTGGCACTTAAACTAGAGATTTATTGTTGAAATAGAAATGGTGGCTTTTTTTGTCACGCGCTTCCAAAAATGATAAATAAAATAGTATGTATTACTTTATTAGAAAAGATCATATTGTATATTATAAGTTTTAACCTTAAAAAATTACAAAAAAAGCCGCATAAAATCAGATTTTCAATACAAAATAATTTTGAAACTATGTGATTTGAAGTACATATTTTTATTTGTATAAAATATTTAATAGCAGAGTAAGAGATTTAGGGATATATTCATAAAAAATAAAATGTAATTAAGATAAATTTTAGGAAATTTGTTAATAAAATATTTGAATTAAAACACATTTGAAATTCATTTATTAGTTTTACTTCGTAATACATACTTTCACAGCAAATTGATTTCAAACTAAACAAAAATAACTCGACCTCCAAATACTTAATAAAAGTTATATGCAGATAATGTGTTGATGTTCAGGAATTCATCATTTATATTATTCATATAATCAATAAAAGTTTGACCTCTTTATAGTGTTGAAACAAATTCATGCATGCTACATACATACATATTTAACGTTTTTTATTTTATATATTTTATTTAATTATTTCTTTTCCTTATAAATATGTTCCCTAAAAAGCAAATACTTTGGTTATTATTGGCGTGCAATTGTTTTTCTTGCTTTTGTAAACAATAAAAAAATGCTATTGTAAAATTGTTATTTAAAGCAAAATTTTCGAGACTGGTTGCTGTATAAAAGTTGTAATTTATTATTCATGGAAATTTGTTTGTAATTTCGATAAAAAAATCTATACATTTACATCTAAATTGGATCAAAATAATGAACAAATATGTTGATAAATAAATATTGATTTAGGTGTTCTTTTCTATCATTTTGAATTAGTTTTCTATTGTTTAATATGACGATATTATAATTTTGTGTACAATAAGCACAAATGTAAACTACCTGTCACGAAATCGTTGTACTTGCGATCGATTAAAGAATTTTTTGATTGCTTGTTTAAATTATAAACAAAATAATTTTAACTAAATTACTCGATCACAGGTATAGCAATTTGGGCCCACTGAAGTTATTATGTAATAGTATTTGAAAGAACAACTTTCGAATTAGTATGGATTTAATACAGCAATTCGAAATATTCATTTGTTAAATCATTAACATGTAAATTAACTACTCTTTGCATAAAATTAAACTTCAGAAGACGACAACTCTGTTTATTGTGTTATAAAATGGTACTCGTTGCATAAAATAAAACTTCAGAAGAGACGACTCTATTTTATTTTGAAAAAATAATATGTACAAAATTTTGTCGTAAAATTTTTGTACATACGATGCAAAAACTGGATAAGGTGTACATAAGTGGTTTTAACTTGAATTTTCCAAATTTTTGACAACTGTTTTTTACGCGTATTTTACATAATTTGCAGAATTAACATTTCGCTTTTGAAACAATATATCGTCAACTTAAATGCAAGCGGATAAAATTACACTTTTTTATTTTGAGAAGCCATCAACATTGTCAAATAGTTTTATTAACACTGAACGAGAAAATTTTAAATAAATTTCTGTTATCTTAAAGGTTTACCCTTTTACATTTTATAGATAAAAAGATAATAATAAATTCATAGTTAATCTTCATAGCAATAATGGAGTATTTTGGTATTTAATCGTAGGGGTTTGCTTGGTCATATACATACATACATTGTTTAATAAATGAACACATATTTGTTTTTAGCTACGTTTGTTTGCATTTAAGATAGCGATATGTACTATACAACAGGCTGTAGACTTCTGCAGCACTTGATACTAACGCTCTTTCACTTTATTCAAGGTTTTCACTTTTCTTAATTGTGTTTTTTATCATTTCAATATACAACCCTTTTATATTTTTCAAAATTTTATTTTTAATGTTTATTTTTTTAAATAAAAAATTTAAAGGACATACGTAGTTATTAAATTGTTGTTGTTATTTTCATTACCACATCTTCCTGTCATCCTCCCACCAACAACTTACATAACTCATAAGAACATATTTTCACTTAAACTTTTCATGTTCTTAAAATTATTCTGAAAAGAAATAGAACTAATTTTTTCATTCATTCATAAAACGCAACGATATTTTTGTTGTGTTGTTCATCCTTAAAATTAAGAAATGATAAAATGCCAAAGAAAGTATACAAGATTTCTTTTTTCTCAATTTTCTCTTCTGCTTAAAAAAAAATATATACATCTGTAATTAAAACCCGGTCGTCACTAAAATTTTGTAAATTGTTAAATTTTAATAAATCAAAAATGTAAACAAAATATTATTTAAACACTATTATTTGCAATCGGGAAAAAATGTTAAAATAAAAAGATCACGCTCAGGTGAAAGTAGTATGTTGCAAGCCCAACAACAACAGCAGCAGCAACAGCAAAATAACTCAAAATCAACCTCCAGATCAGGCAAAAAAAGAGCAGCCTCGAATAAAGCACAAACCAACACCAATACTACTGACAGCTCAAATCCACCACAAGAGAAACTATCAAAAACATCAGCTAATGCATCCATTAATTCAGCATCATCTTCATCACCAGTACCACCTGCACATTATCGCAGCGATTTAACAACGCCAACACCGCCGCCTACAGCTCCTCCCCTTATCATTACCACCACCCAGTAGTACACCTACAACATCGACTCGTAACTCAACACCCACATCAACACCAACGGTAACACCTTCAGCCTCACCAGTTGTTATGATGCAGGGCAGCCACAGCAGTGGTGGTAACGATCATGCCAGTACCACAGCAAATGCTGCAGTAACTAGGCTTCAAACAGCTGCTTCCTCTTCCTCATCATCGGCGTCTTTGCAATCATCATCATCGTCACCCGCAAATATTACTGGTGGTAGAAGAAAAGTAACACACCCTCCTCGCCTTTGCCGCCAACATCAAATATAATGCTACTTCTACTAATAATAACACAGCAACCAATTTATCTAACTCAAATAGCAATAATAGCAACAAAAATAATAGCAGCAACAATGACCAAAGCATTTCCTCTTCCACTTCATCTACTTCTTATACTAAAAGTTCAAGCAGTTTCAATTCTAATAATTCATCTGCCACAGCAAAAAGTCTTATAAGTAGCAATAGCAATAATAATAGTAATCTAAATAATAATAATAATAACAATAATAATAATAATAGCAGTAGTAATAGCAATAGTAGCAATAATAATTATAACACAAATAGTAATAAAGATGTTGCAGTTGCACCAGCAGCACTTTCAACAATAGTAATACAAATAGTAAACCTTTAAATAAAAAAATGTTAAGAGCCCAACAGAATCATTTGCAACAACAAATGGCTGCTGCAGCTCAAGCCAACAATGCGGCAAATAGTCAAAATTCTGCCAACAACAATAACAAACAGCAGCGGCAACAACAACATGTATCGCCTGAGCGTTTGACCAAAACCAACAATAATAGCAAAACAAATAACGGCAGTAATAATAATGCCGCTTTTGTAAACAACACTACTAATGCGTCTGCAACATCTGCTTCATCATCTATTACTAAAACAAATGCCTCTTCTTCTTCTTCCACTACTAATACTACTACTGCAACAAGCACTTCACACTCTTCTTCCTCCTTAAATACTTCTAATAAAATTACTAATTCTGTTAATTATAACACTTACTCCTCATCATCCTCCCCCTCCTCTAATAACACATCCAATAAATTGAACTCAAAAAAATTAACGCAGCAACAACAACAACAGCAGCAACAACAACAAAATGTTGCTGCTAATAATAATGATGATAATAATGATATAATAGAAATTTTGCCATTAACCACCATTTCTACAAATTCTCTTTCTTCTTCCACTACCACCCTGCCTATAACTACAACTATGTCAACAATATCCATTCTACCACCATAACCACCGGCAACAATCAAAATAACCCATTAATAACAAAATACTACCAACAACAACAACAACAACCACAACATTCCCAACACCACCATCAACAAAACACTAATAATCAACACAATCCCACCACTGTTACTACTACTACCAACAATAATAACAATTCCAACATCACCGCCAATACTTCTACCACTCACTACTACTTCTACTACAGCAATCAATAAATAAAACAAAACAACAAACATCACAACTCGTCATCAACAATAATATCGAAATCTCATAAAAACTTGCGGCATCCGCCACATCGCCTACATCAACGAATTGCCAAAATAATACCTACACCAACACAACTCCTTCATCGTATTCTTCTGCTTCTGCAAATATTAGGAACTCCCTGATAGTGGTGTATTCTCTTCCTCATCATTTAATATTAGCAGCAACACTAGTACTGCCAGCTCGTGTTCATCTTCATCTCTAATGGGGCGGAGGTGGTTTAAAATCACCTATGAGCTCAGCCAGGCGTTTCAACGCTACCACCCAGTATCGATACAAATTTAGCAGTAGCTGGCTCCACTACCGCCATTAAAGATTCGCCACCCAGTTCACCGGGCTCCAGCGGGTTCACAACGTAAACGTGGTCGTAAAAAAGGATTTAACTAATTCCACCTCAAATCTTGTACATGTAGCGAATGATCTCAAAGATATAAAAGTATTTCAAAATTGTGCTCCTACTAGTGCAGCCACTTCTGTGTAGCTGTGGCGGCTGCTGCTGCTGCTGCAGTCTCATCGTTGGCTCCTGCTAGTGCCACAACATCTACAATGATAAACGTTACTTCGGCTGCTCATATGTTGGGTAATCAAATAAACCGAATAGTAGTGTGGCGCAAAGTTATCGGACCAATTGAGTATGGAGATCCAGGACCATAGTATATACAGTGCTGATCCACCAGCGCCACAATTTGTTGGTGTACCGTTTCCTGGTAAAATGGTAAGTAAAATAAACCAACATCATCTTTGTTCATTTAAACTGAAACCGATTTAAGTAGAGAAAATTTGCGTTTGGCAGCGAGATCTATGCAGTGATCCTTAAAACTACTGGTAGAGTGTGGTTACACATTTCCGCCATCACCTTCATTAATTATCCTGCTTTATTTAGGGTTTCGCGGTCTAAGCATGCCGTTCGATTTTTAATGGAATTCTTCCATAGAATTCTTGTAAAATAGGCCGACCCAACAAACTGTCGAAAATTTCGCGCTGGAATACGGAATATGTCTGATACACTCAATACTGAACTTCATTTACTAAGTGACTGGGGCTCTTTTGAAATTAAAACATCGATGCGATTTTCGATCTATTGAACAGCTTTTGCAACGGTTTAACATAAATTCCAGTCCATCTAATCTCTATTTATTTATACCACATATAACCGATCAGGCAAAATAAAACCCTCATGTTTGGACTGGTGACTCAAAGATGTATCTATGACGAGGTTAAGCATTTTGTTTCAAAAGATGCTTATTTTATACGCATATTTAATACGCGTGTAGTCTTTCATTCATTCGCAATCATTTGACCAGTACAGGGCAAAAGCATTAATAAGAGTATTAGGTATTCAGAAACATGATGTATTTTCTGTCACTTACAATGTGGGAAGGCCCAGGACAATTTTCGTTCCGTTACAATACTCTGCTTATGTAGCAGTAAAGGCAATGGAATAAAATTTTATATTGTAGAAAATTTAAATACTAATTTTTATTTATTTTTATTCAAAAATTAGCGCAACACTTCAACACCAGCTGTACCTACGACATCAGTTGCGCCTACTGGACCCAGCCCACTGGCCTCAATGTTTGGCAGTGGCGCAATGGCAATCTAGCTATACCACAAAGTCTAGAGCAACTATTAGAAAGGCAATGGGAACAGGGATCACAATTTTTAATGGAACAAGCCCAGCACTTTGACAGTAAGTTCAAATTTTTTAGCTTTAATATGAGTGAGTGAATACAAAACATTTCCTTATGTACATGTATTTGTTCTCTTTACAGTTGCCTCCCTCTTATCTTGTTTGCATCAATTGCAAACGGAAAATGTACGTTTAGAGGAGCACGTGTCCAGTTTAATAGCACGCCGGGATCATCTTTTAGCTGTTAATGCCAGATTAGCTATACCCTTAAATACGAATACAACGCAGAGTCAAGGTAAGTAGTAAAAGATGTTAACAAGAAATAGAAAAAAAAACATTTTTTGCTTGGACCTAAAAAAGAACATAAACGAATCAAGGAAAATGCCAAAAATTAAGCTCTGTGTCTGTTACTTCTAAATCAAATCACCAAAATTTCTTTTCACAAGCATTAAAAACAAAACGATAAAAATTGTTGTTGTCCTATGTATAAAAAAAATGATGGCTCTAAAACAAAGAAATAGAAACGTACAAAACAATTAAATACATACATATAATTTATAAAAATTAAGAAAATAAACATCCTTATAACCGTATCTTAAGGTATTGGCTTTATTATATATTGCATAAATATTATTAAATACTTTCTTAAATTTACGTTATTTTAGCAGTTATTTAAATAGGAATATTGTAATTTAATTTTTACTATTATTTTCTTTATCGTTATTTAAATATTAGTTGTATATATATATATATATATACATATATGTATATATATTTCAGTCAGTCACTCATCCATCCCCATTTTATATAAAAAAATCAACACAATGGCTCACTTCATAAGACTAATTGTGTCCTATATCAATGTATTTTGAGCGATAACTGGAAACACAATCAATACTCCAAACAAAGTAAATTACAAATAATCTTACTTGTGAATATAATAACTCGAAAATGATTTATTCGCTATTAAGCAATCCACTTGAAATTCACTACCCTATGTCAAAAGACACCTAGTTGTTTTTTCCAGTAGACTCGAAAAACTGTCTAAAACATTTAAAGTGAACAAAAAAATGTTTTTTTCAACAAGGTTTTCCGAGTCTACTGACGAGATGAGTAGCATCAGCGAAATGGACGTACTGAAAGACTAGGCAAAAAACAACTATGAAGTCTTTTGACCTGGTGTAGTGTGAGTATCATAATTATGTTTCTTTCTCTCCACATACAGGATACAAGTAGACTTATGAATTCAGCCCATATATCATACAAATAATTAGTATGTATGCATATGTTGTTTATTGTTTTATTATAATATTATTTATGTATTATAAAATTTATTTTATTTTATAAAATTTCTATTCAAAGACTTAAAAGTTAATCCATTTAAAATTAATACAAGCCCCTTTTTAAAAACACTCTCTGCCTATCAATAATTTGTAATTATTTCTAAATTATAATACAAACAACCATTCTACTACATACACATTAAATCATTTTTGTTTAAACTAATTTTAAATAATATTTAAATTTACTTTTTATTATTTAGCTTATTAAAATTCTCTTTTTAAATAGGTTTTATTCTCCTAAAATTTTATTTTTTTAAAAAATAAATAAAAGTTAATTCTATTTTATTATTAATAAAATAAAATCAATTTAATAAAGAAAAAAATCCTTTCAACAAACAAATAAAATAATCCAAGCAAAATTTGCTTTCTTAATAATTTTATTTATTTTTTAATGGTGGCGCATGTTTTTTTATCATTGAAACTTTTCCCTTTTATGGTCTCTCCTACCCTACCGCGACTTTCTTCTTGGTTTATTGGATCCACATTTACAAAATTTTTTTATCCATTTTATTCACACTTTTTTTATGATGAATAATTTATTATATGTAAATGTACATAAATATGCACTTAAATTTACTTTATCATTCACATGTAAGTATTTACATCAAACAATACAGTATGATGTATGGAACCTTTGTTGTAAAAATATATTTTCAGTATTTATAGAAAACAAATTCATTAAGCAAATTTATATGCCTCAGATATTAAATTTATCACATTGATTATGAATAAGAAGAGTAAAGTTAGACATGCTTTGAGGTCAATACCATCGAAGT
>BGZK01004986.1:0-10476 GCA_005406025.1 Eumeta japonica | reverse complement strand
AACTATCAATATTTCATAATACATTTAAATACACATATGTATATCTGTTAATTTTTTTTGAGCCTTCTTTTAATTGTTTCATCACATTTTAGAAGAAAAAAAATATTCACGGCCTAAGTACCATGAAAATAAAATATTTTTGAAACAATTGAAAATTGCTTCTGTGGTTGACATATACGAAAATTAATGTTGTCTTTGTTTTTTTTTATTTACAAAAATTTACCAAAAGTGCTATTGTTAAAATATTTAAACAAAAATAAACGAAAAACCAGTTGTTGGGGAAAACTTTAATAGTAACAACTAGCAAGAACTCAAATACACAATTTAAAAGTTGAAAACAAATTAACGACAAGAATTAAGAATTTAGATTAACGTTATGAAAATAAAATACAATAGAAACGATCCCAACAATTTAAAGAAAAATACTGGTATTTAAAATTAACAAAACTGTGAATTGGGTTTTAGGGCTGAAAAAAACAAATATATGTATAATCATTTCATTTAAGTAATGTGATAAAAAAAGATAAAATTTACCTCCAGATGGATAAAATACATAAAGTTTATTTGAAATTAAATAAACAAACATAAGAATTATGTACAGGCCTTTATTTTGAAGGTTGTAAAACACTTGAATATACCAAAAATAATAGAAGAATTTTAGTGTTAATGAAACTCAAATATTTTTGACAAAAATTACAATTCAAAATACGAGCTCTTGACGACGCAGCCGTCCGATCATCAAGAGTATTTTATTATTGTGAATTTTAACACTTGCAAATCAACAATGGCAGTATAGGGCATTTAGTAAAAAGTTAAAAGGTCTTTTGACCTAAAATAATAAATTTCAAATAATATTGCTTAATAGCGAATAAATCATTTTGAATTACAATGAAAGTATGTTTGGTTGTTCCTTAAGAGACTAAGCCTCTGGACCGATCTTTGTCAAATATTTGCACCATTTAGGTGCACTCTGAAATAAATTATATGTTATTTTTCCAACCGCGTCCATTTTAATGTCCCTATTTTTAATTATACATGTTACTTTTAACAACTATAATTTTTCCCTTATATATAAGCTCTTTTATTGAAAGTTTTATAATGTTATAATGCTATATATTTTGGTTATTTTTTTATATATGCAAGCACAGAGAAGTTACATATTTGATTTAGCAAGAAAAGTCGAGTACACACTAATATAATGAATATAGTTTTTAAACGTCTCTAACTTTGTAATGCAGTTTATTTTCCCAGCCAGGTATGCTTCGTCTACCAGGGTAAATCAAAGGTCTGCTTCCTTTGAGTGTGTTAACCACCACGCCAGTCGGTCTATCAACAAGAAGAATGCGCCGGTTGATGCGGCGATATATTTTCTTTATTTTGACAAGAGTTTCTGCTCTGACGAGCCACACTACCTCAAGGGTAAGTTTACCGAACTTATTCAGAAGCTCGGCTCAGGCCAAATAGTAATTTACAAAACTAATAGCTTAGGCTTAAATTCAAGTACTCGGTAATATTCAAATTACAATCCGACGAGATAAATTCTTCGGGCCTCGTTCGGCTAACTACGGTAAATCGGTAATATTTCAAACTACAATCCGACGAGATAAATGCTTCGGACCTAGTTCGGCTAAATACGGTAATATAATACAATAATAATAAAAAAAATTCCTACTACTACTACACTTTTATTCGGTGCAGTCTAACTACGTGAAGAACAACTACCATGCACAACTTGTTCTCCTCGAATGTGCATTAACTTTGATGTCTTATACTATTTTCAGTTGTTACTTAATGAGAATTATTATATTATTGGGTATGGGCATAAGTTCAGTTATTATTTGGTGCAGGATATAACTATGATGCATACGCCATTTGTGGTTGTTACATTTTTTAACTTTTCAAAATAATTCATAAAAAGTAGAATGAAACTACAAAACTAAACGATTATTATTTATTGCTAAAATATGCAGCTATAAACCCATATCAAATGGCTTTATGACACACTTTTGTATTGTCAATGTAGGCAGTAATTTTAGCAAGCTCTAATATAAAAATTAAATAATATTCCTCTAGCTTTAAAATGCTAGCGACAACATGCTTACCGAGTTTTGGTGTATTCCTATTGAGACGTTCTATTTAAACCTATTTGAGTTTAATTTGCGTCAGTAGCAACTTAACATGTACATATGCATGCTTATGTGTGTAAATAGCTGTTTCCAATACATTTATGTATGTATATGTATATGAAATAGTTATTTTCTTTAATAACCATCTGTTCAATATTGATTTTCATTATTATTGTAGGCGGAAGTTGAAAATGTTTCGCTGGTTAATTAAAACTAAACATAAATATAATGATAAAAAGTGTTTAACAGACTGAAACAACTTACTTTCTTTAGAATTTATTATATGATTATTGTAGTATTATTCCTTTTAACATTTTAACACTTAACTTGTTTTAGGAGTTCTAACCATTTAGAATCAAGCAGCATTATGTTATTAAAAAATTTTTTTCAAACATATTACCGTTTCAATTTTTTCCAATTACTAGCTCGAATTTTTTTATTTTTATTTGTCGAAATCGGATCACTACTGGTTCAAATCGATAATGAATGATAAAATCAGAAGCCATATCATTATTTATTGTTTATATTTAAAATATATTTTAAACAGTTGAAACAGATGTATTAAAAAAATAGTATTTCATTTTTTATTACAGATAATCATCATGTTAAATAAAACCGACAGTTGAATTAAAAGTATGCTTTTATTCTAAGAGCCAAACGTGAAACCGTTTTAAAAGAAGTATAGAATTACTTAGAACCGAAAACGAAAATTAAGAAGAGTTTAAAATTAAATTTTGAATGCAGAATTTAAAACAGTATAAGCTTGCATTTCTAGTATGAGAGAGAAACACCATTCTCCTAGAAAAATGCTTCCCAGCCCTAAGCAAGGGTCAGTGTACCCTATTTTGGGCTCAGTGCCTTACAATTTAAACTCAAATGTACCTTATGATTTGACATCACCTTCAAGAGCTTCGGCCACCGCTTTGACATCTGCTCTAACGGCATTGTATCAAACACAAAAGGAGCTTAAGCACAAAGAACGAAGGCGTGGCACTGTAGATCAACCTTGGATTTACGTTTGGCTCATAAAAGCAAGGTCCTGGTAATCGTACATTAAATCTGAATGAGGATGGCAATCAGAATTGTTCCACCGAAATGATGGAAGATGAATAAGCAATTTAGTTATGATTGCTTCTGCACAAACAATCATCTTCTGCTCTAGAAAAATCCTGTCGAAGTGCAGAGTGTAACAATAATAATATTATAAGCAATCAGTTGGCAAGATATCAGGCAGATCAAGTAGAAAAGTCCGAAGGCAACTTATTAAATGAAATGAATAATAATGATACCAATATGTTGCAAAATCACTCTCTACGTAATCAATTTGATTGCTTGAATAGTAAGAAAATATTAAGGGTGCTAAGAGATCAGACTAAATCGTTGCCTAATAGTTTGGAACAATTGCCTTTTCCGGTCTCAGCTTTACATCCAACTCTTTTAGAGACGATAGCCAAAGCCATGCCACCTCTTCCCTATAGAAATCTTTTTTTCATGCCACGACCAAACCAGACTGGCAATTCAACAAATTTTTCCTTTTTCACGACACCTCTGAGCAAAGAGGTAAAAAAAAGTTCCAGCACAGTCTCAGCTACTACAACTACTCCTCCTATAGCTACAACAGAGTCTACGCTAAATGATATTCATTTTGATGCAACACAAACACGTTGTTCTATGACAGAAAATCTTTCAAACTCCCTGCTAATCAATCAAAATAGTCCAACTACACCAGCTATTAAAACTTCTAATCAATCGTCAACGTATCGACATAAACGAACAACGGCCGCCAATGTCAGCACACGTACAAACACTCAACAAGTCTCTGGTAACCTGTCGTACAAATCTAAAGATCGGTACACTTGTAAATTTTGTGGTAAAGTATTTCCCGCTCCGCAAATCTAACGCGTCATCTAAGAACCCATACTGGCGAACAACCTTACAAATGTAAATACTGTGAACGTTCCTTTAGTATATCGTCCAATCTGCAGCGACATGTACGCAATATACATAACAAAGAAAGGCCTTTTGCGTGAGAGATTTGTGAAAGATGCTTTGCCAGCAAAACGAATTTAGACAGACATTTAAAAAGCATGAAGCCGATGCTGCTTCCATGGGTTTGGGTCTCAATGAACGCTTGAGAGGCGGATTACGACGTTTCTGCGAAAATCCTGCCGAAGAATCTTATTTTGAAGAAATTCGTTCTTTTATGGGTAAAGTAACTCAATTGCCAGTTAATGCCACAAGCAGCCCAGCGAAACTTAATAACAATGTTGGTACCGAAAATTCCACAACGCCACATTCGGAACCCCAGTCTCCGGGTAGAAGTTCATCCTATGCTCCCTTCGGATCCTGATTCAGCCGCAAGTGGTCTTAGAATTGTGACACACGATGATCAAAGCAATCACAGTAATCAGTCCAATGAACAGCTCAATCATTCACAACGGCAGCAACAACAACAAAATACCGGTCAAATTGATAAATTGTCAACATCTTCTTCGCCCACTTCCACCGATGACAATGAAGCAACCTCACCAACTACGTCCAGGGTGCTAACAACAACCTATGAATCATCTCCTAGAGGGTTTCCTACAGCAACTTAACACTTAATTTATAAATTTAATTAAATATACAGTTGAAACAATAAAAAATACAATTGCTTGGCTCTTAATTAAGACATTCTATTGTATCATATACTTCGTATATGTACATTTGTAAAGTCCTTTTTTGGTGCATCTCTATATTATATGTAAATACGTTTTCCTATTGCAGAGTAAAAAATAACTAAACTTTAGTGCTCAAGTTTCAAACAAAATACTACTAGTAGTAAGTTTATTACGCTCTTATTTGACAAATTTCTATGCAATCTCTGTCAAATATGTCTTTAATAAACTTAAAATATTTTTGATGAATACAGCCTTAAAAGTTTAGAATTTTTTATTTATTATTAAAAAAAACATTCAGACTTGGCGAAAAGCCAATAAAACTGTAAATGTTTGTAATAATTAAAGCCGTCTGTGTATCTTTCTATAAATCCTATACTTTTGTTTTGGGAGACGTTTATCAATTCGTCCAAATCGTAGCGCTTTTATTTATTGACTACGCGGTAGATAATAGGATGAGCAAAATTTTTAATTAAATCAGCTCAAAATAGAGTATATTGTGATTATTTCAAAATTTTGTTGGATAAGTCCACAAAATGCTTTACCTTATTTCATAATACAATCAATAATAAATCATTTTTGCTCATCTTTCAAACCTGAAACTAAACATCTAACTAGGAAAGCTCCATTAATATTTTTAGATTTTGTAACAAATATTGCTTTTGTATGTGCATTGATTGATTTTAGGTTAATTAACGTCAAAAGTTATACATGTATTTTATAACATCAAGTATAGAAAATTTTCA
The DNA here is from genome assembly GCA_005406025.1 of Eumeta japonica. NCBI lineage: Eukaryota > Metazoa > Arthropoda > Insecta > Lepidoptera > Psychidae > Eumeta > Eumeta japonica. Next base: position 4,947 of record BGZK01004986.1, on the reverse strand, counting down.
GTTACTAGTTAAGATGACGTGCTCGTTCTTCAAATTACTAAAATGTAAATAACATTGAAACACTTCCTTTAAATTTTATTAAAATAAGAATATTTAGGTAAAATGTTTTGTTTGTTTAAGAATACATGTTTTATATTTTAATAAATGTTTGACAAAATATTGTTAATTTATTATTATGGTTAATTTTATTCAAAAAATTGTTTAAGGGTTTATAATTTAAAGTAACATAATAGTGCCTATTGTCTCAATAGCACCAGACGAAAAAGAAAGTGGTTTATATATGTATGTACTCAGTTATGTTTTTGATTTAAAAATAAGTTGATGCCACATATGGGCATTTTTAATAATACGGAAAGAAGGAGCTAGAAAACTTCTATCAATTCTGAGAGGATTGAGTCATATTTGGCGATAAAAAATCGAAAATGTACTTTAATTAGTGTACTTTAATTAGTGATATATGATATAAAAAATAAATACGAAAATGTGATATATACAAATATATAAGTAGCAGCTTCCTACTATGGTTGTGATTAAAATCCAATATTTTGAAAATTTCGATTTCGTGAAATTTTGTTGATCTTTAGGAGAATTCGGTCATATGTACGCACATTTCTTAAAATCAGTAACAACATTTTAGAATACTTGTGTTTCTGAACCTTCCAAAAGCTGTTTGGATGATTTTGTAAAGGGATACTTAAACAAGCTGACTGTATTAAACAAAAATATTGTCATTAATCCTTAGAAATATGTACTTAATTTTCCCTTTTAGATTCACTTAAAATATCTTCGAAATTAAAATCAAAGAATTTCTCCCAAACTTGGATAACAGCATATATGAAAATTTAAAGGATAAATTCTGTTATAATTTTTTATAATTTTGTCAACAGTTTTCTATTTTGTGGTGACTCTGGCAAAAAAAAGGGGCTTATTTTATATGCTAGTGATGTTTTCCTGTAGATCCAAAAATATATATGTATTCATGTATATTTAAAACAAACAACTTTGTAAAATAAATAATGAGTATTGTTGACAGAAAAAATGTTTACTGCTTACCATTAATGAAATTCGATGCATTTTATTTTGTTCGCTCGCCATTACGTACATATGTATGTATGCACGTTCTGTCAGGAAAATTATATTTTAATCAAAAACGCGCACGAATAAACTACATATTTATTTTATCACAAAAAGAAATGCAAATGAATAATAGACGGCACTTTAATCACAAACCAAAAACTTAAATTTTAAACACGTTCGAGCTCGATTCGTATTTACATGAAAAGAATCACGATAATCGCACTTTTAAATTCGCCTATTTATAATAAAAAAAATGTTTTTTTTATTAACTATAGGCATTGTTTTGTTATTAAAAGTATTACTATAATTATTTATTTAATTTTTTCTCGCAATAGTTAAAATTTGTTTTCTTTTCTTTTACTTTCACACTTTGTCCATATTTTACACTTTAACTTATTTACAACGTCGGCAACACTTTTTACTTATTATTTAGACGCTACCAAAGGCAAAAAACATTTTACCGCAATTACAAATGGTGAGACACCAACACTTGCTCGTGTTGAACAAAAATTTTCCGACACAAATAACTTTTGAAATACATTTGTATGTGATTTTACTTCATATATTTCAAAGAGATAACTAATTAAATTTTGTTTTAACACTAATTTTATTACGATTTATTTACAAATTACATGATATTTAACAATTGAAATCACTAAGCTTCCCGCACTGCAAACTTTTACCGGCCGCAAAGATTAACGAACTGATGACAGCATTAAAGGTTACCAGACTTGCCACGGCAATGACACATACATACCTGAGGGATTTTTCCTGATTTTTGTTGTATGAAATTACACAATTTTAAATTATTACTTTTATTATTATTATTTATTTATATATGTGCATGAACTTCAATTTTTATTGATAATATGTATTAATAAAAAATAATGTTATTGTATTTCAGGTACTTATAAATCTCTTTGTACTTAAGCGCAAACTATCTGCCATGAAATAAAAATAAAGAAATGATTTATTCTTAATCGTTTTCTAAGCTTATGTTTTATTATTAAAGAAAATAAAAGACTCATATAATAGATTCAAAAGTTCCTTGCGATATAATAGCAACCATAAATATTTTGCAAGTATTAGCGGTTTGCTACGAATTATACAGGTTTTCGAAGTGCCACAGTTATCTGACATTATTATATTAGTTTATGTAAAGAAAATTATTGGAAAAATGTAAGAAGGAAGCGAATAATACAACATTTTAATATAAAGATTAACTGAATAAAATAAGTGTATGAATTAAACATACCTGCTGATCTTAATTGGCTCTATTATTATTCATCTCTGCTCTTTTTATACGTCTGGCAACTTTTTTCTACATTTTTCTTTTTATCACTTTTATATGTGACTTTATTTAAATATTTACTTTTATTTATGTATGTAGCAACAATTAACGCATTAATTTAGCTAAAAGTAAAACGTTGTAAAATTAATTATTTGTTATTAGGGAATACGACAAGTTTTGTACAGGTATTTACGGGTTATAATCCTTTCTCGTTGTTCCTTAGATGCATAAAGTCAAAGTGTCAGTTATACATATTTATATGCCTGCATATGTACCACAGGGTAGAGTATATACTCTGTGATACATGTGTACCTACATAATTGTGTGCCAGTTAAGATTTATGTAATTTACATGTTTGTTTCCTTTTTTTATTCATCCAAAAATGTTTTTTTTTATTTATTTTTATACACATGTATCAATATTTGCTTAGAAAATATTTTGAATAAAAAAGAATAATAGAAACAAATGGATATTAAAACACTATTACTCAAATCCTTATCATTGAAAAGGCCAATGCACGGAAGCCGACGTATCCACTGTGGAAAATCATGGTAAGAACATTTCTGGATACAGCTTTAAGATGTAATCATGTCGAACATTTGCAGTATCATTATAAAATATGTAATACACGGCAATCTTTTTCAATGTGAAAACAATAAAAATTACTAGGAAACATGATACCTGGGCACAAAGCGTATGAGACATTACAAAATTGATTTGAAAACTTATCACAGCAAGAAAGAAATTTGTATTCTAGCAATTTGTCAAATACTTTGGGGAGCGAAAACAAGATAAAGCAACTTTAACTGAACATTTAGACAAAAGCACAAAATACGTTCAAACAGAAATATTAAAGGATACTTTAATAACTAAACACTACTCAACACAGACAATTGATGTTCATAAGCATGCCAAGGAAAGTCAAACCGATACATTAAAACCACAGCCAAAACTTAAAGAAATGTTTAAGCTTGGTTCCACAACTAAATCAAAGCCACTTCAAATCAAGCAGTTTCCTTAACAACGACTGCTCAGCAGACTATAGCATCTGCCAGGTTTAATCGAAGCATGAGTTTGAATAACAAAATTGCATATAGTTCTAAAACTACTTCAACTGTTGCTTTAAATGCTGAAAACAAAGGAATTCAATGCAAAAGGCCTACACAAACAAAAGCTTCTAATACCGATACTAATACAAGAGATTCTATTGCTCAGGTTGAAAGCGATTTGACTACAGACAACAATTTATTACCAGAGGAATTAAAAAAACGATTACCTCTTCCAGCTGAGAATTTGGTGTTTTTATTTATATGTTAAATGAAATTAGTGAAACAGTGCTTAACCAAAATCAGGTGTTAAAAAGCAATACTGAAATGCTAAAACAAATAATACAAATTAGCATGTTGCAAAGCTCAAAACGTATGAATAACTCTTCCTATAAGTAAGTAGAAATAAATACTGGGACAGAAATGCTTAATGACCGTGTAGCGTAAGCAATAGCACTCAGTATCTGTATTTCTCTTTTAATAAAGAAATTCCACTAAGCAAAAACTTTTCATTTTAGCTCAGTCTCAACACAAACAGATGAATTGGAGATTACCGAAAAAAAACATAATTTTTGCCAAACTCAACCAGAATATACAAAACAAAAAAAGTTGTTATTGTTTCAAAGGCGTAGAAGCCGAAATAGAAAACCTGGAAATCCTGATTAAGATATTTTTGATTAAAACTACTTAAAAAAAATTTCAACGTGTTTTTATTTTTTAAAAACAAGTTAAACATTCATATACATACATATGTATCATAATTACTAAAACGAATTAAAGTTTTTACCTATATGATTTTGTAAGTCTGAAATTTTCGCGTGCAATACAAATGTATATGTATAAAAATGGATGTTTTAGTGGAAAGATTGAACGTTGTAGGAAGTAGTAATAGATTTTAAACTGTCTTTAGTTATTTTTATATATTTTATTGTTTTTTTTTTTGTGCATACTTCTTTCAAATATGAGTGTATATATATTAATTTGATGTTTAGTACTTGATAATAAAGATTAGAATAAATTCAACTACACTATAAACAATGAACGACAGACACGGCACACAAAAGACTCAGACACACTCTCTCAGACTTTGATGTTGTTGGCTTAATGCATTTTATATGGAAATGTTTTAAAGATAGTTTTATTTTTTTATTTTAAACAACTTTGCTATTTTGAAACAACAAATCACACCAAGTGTTTACCCCCAAATGTAGCGTTTCCTTTTTTTGTTTTGTTATCATTGTGTGAATGAGTGTTATAGGAGTTTTCTGAGCCTGAACTGAAAGGACCTTCATATTAAAAGAAATGAAATTTAGCTCACGACAGTTTTGGAAATTAACATTTCTTACCTTTAGTTGATGAGTTTGATATTTTTGTATTACCATATGCTATTTTGGTGTTGCTATCGATTCTTTCGCTACTATTACTAACACGCCTTCGCGACTCTCTGGGACTTGCGGGAGGACTAAAATCTGTTTCAGTGTCATATGTTGATATTAAATCACGCTCATTTTCATAGTTGTAGCGACTATCAGT